>JAJGRW010001033.1:900964-931065 GCA_025461045.1 Carex parvula | reverse complement strand
AAAAAATGGCCGATTATCGGAAAAAAAAAACAGCCGATTAATCGTTTTCATCTGCTAACATGCCTCCGTTAAGAGTGTTCGTGACGGTTAGGCCGCCGTTTCCGATTAATCGGCCGTTTAATCGGCCGACTAGACCGTTTTTTACAACACTGGGAAATATTACTTTTTACTAAATTAATTAACTCTAAAATAGTGCAAATAAAGTAAAGGGGGGGGGGGTTTGTTCTAAAATTGGTTTTGGGTTCAATACCCGATTGAGAGTTGAAATTAAAACAAGACAATTTTAAACAAACAAATAAAAGGAGTTTGTGATTCAAATGGATAAGAGTCTAGGGGATATCGGCATACAATCATTTGGTAAAATCTACATTTACTTGGTATTCTAAACTCATGTTTGCAATTATGGGGTTTCTAAACGTAAATATCAAAAAGGGTCACTTTCGTGAATTAATGACGTGTCTAGATAATTCGGACTTCACGATTAAGTCTTCACCCTAGCATCTAGGACCATAAGCATAGATTAGCCTAGTTTATCCCTAAATATCAATACTTCACGGTTAAGTCCTTCATACGATATTTGGTTCAATTCTAGGTGTCCCAATCAAATATAAGGCTTCACGATTAAGTCATTCACCTCAATTTAACCTTTGTTCTTGTGGTTCCGGACTAAGAAATAGATTTGGTCATTTCTAATTAATCCTAAGGTAATTCATGTATACAATTTGGTACCATTAATTATAACTCCTAGCATCTTAAGTAGATTAGACTCAAGCGGGAAATTAACAAGCAATCAAATCATACAAGCACATGAATTGTAAAATCAACAAGAATAAACAAACATGCAAACAATCATCATAGAAAAATTAATCTAAGTAAACATAGATTCAACACAAATTCATGTTTTTAGCCTAAGCCCCTCGAGAGGAAATCTAGCCTCTCATGGGTGAGTTAACATCCAAGGAAGTTAGAGAAATCATAATGAAAACAAAGTAAAACAAGTAAGAGAATAGACTACACCAATCTCTTCGCTCGCTACCTTTGATCTTCACTTTTTCTTGCTCGAGAATCCTTCAAACCTTGCTCTTAATTGCCTTCGATCACGAGGAGAAGATAGAAAATGTGTAGAGAGATGTGGAAATTAAACCTCCAATAAATAATGCCTTCTCCTGCTGCCTCCTTCTCCATATATAGCTCATTTCGTGTCTTGGGAAACAATCTCCCAAAATCAGGCAGCAAATCTGAGAAGATACCATGAATTAAGGCATTAATGGCATTGGTGCGGCCTTCCTGCGGCCTTCACAAAATCCGTTCGGGTCACACAAACTGGAAGTCGGCTGGAAAATCAGCTAAGGAATGAGAAATCGTGCGGCCTTCATGCGGCCCGCACGGCCACCCGCAGAACTCTCGGTTAAATCAATGCGGCCAGCACAAAGTTGGTTTTCGTCTGAAAAATGGCTAAGAAAAAAGGGGTCGTGCGGCCTTCACAAATTTTCTGCGGCCCGCACGAGTACCCGCAAAACTCTCGGACAAATCCGTACGGCCCGCACAAAAAGCTGTTTTGCTCCTTTTTGCTTGATTTCTGCAATTTAGACAAAGGAAAGGCAGTAACTTGGTTCTATGGTGCATTCTATACTAAATAAACTAAAATACATGGGTTTTGGTGCAGTTTAGGAGGTAAAACCTCGACCGAAGGTATATATAATTGAGGCTTATCAAAATCCCCCAAGCTTAAACCTTACTTGCCCTCAAGCAAAAATCCAAACTTAGGTGTATGTCCGGTTTCTAAACTAACCAAATTCCAAGTATAACTCTAAATGCGAAAAATTTGTATGAACTTGCTATCATTAAAAACTCGAGAATCTTTTTGGACAACAATTTTGAAATTTCCTTGATCAACTCTAATTCACATCACCAATCGACAAATCGAACCTCACATTCAAAGACGCTTTTGTATTTGTAAAAACTATCGTTGGGTTATCAATACTTCACTTTTCGACCAGAGATATGCCCTCGTTTTGTGGTGATTTTTCTTTTTGCCCCCCCCAAGCTCGGAACAAACTTGGGCTAGAAAGTTATAAATTTTCGTGTGTTGGTATCATGCACAAATTGACTATTTCTTTTCTTTTTGTTGCTACTTTTGACACTATGATCTTTATCCTCAATACAAAACCTGCTAGTTATAAGTAGCTAACCATACCCAACCGTTTTGATTCAAAAGTGCTTTTGCATGTTCTTGGTTTAACCCTTCCATGACACGAACTCACATTTGTGATGTAAACTCGGCCATTTTATCGGGCAAACTAGCGGAACAAAGTGTCAAGGATTCATAACCTTAAGTACGTCATATCGCCGTAACATAGGCAAGCAGAATCCGAGGTGAAATTTTCAACATTTAAACCTTTTTCAATTTTTAGTGTTGCAATAATACCACGAATACACACATCCAAACATATTCGTTCATACATATGGATATTATAATCTTTCCATCATTAAAATCTCAACTTCCCAATTAGAAAGGCATACCTAGGTTTCAAAATACTTTTTCGATAAAACCCAAATTTTTATTTTTTCCAAAATCCGAAAACATCTCATCTTATGAAACTCTTTTAGCAATTATGAAGTTAGTTCGAATTATTCAAAGTCATCCAAACCATTTCCAAAAATTTTCAAACAAGTCCCTAAATCAAGCAATCACACAAACTTATCACCTTTAATGCAAATTACGAGAAATTTAAATATGACCTAAATGCAGATACAATTTTTTCTTCCAATCCCCTCCAAGCTTAAACAAAGCATTGTCCCTAATGCAATCATTCACACAAAAAGGGAAAAAAGAAGAAAAAGGAACTCACAAGATGGTGGACGAGTCGAAGGCGAAGGAAGAGGCGGGAGCGCCTCATTGCGGTATGGAAGATGGCCCGGATAGTGAGAAGGTACCGGTCGGGTATTGACGAGGTGTGGAGGCATGTTTGGGTGGGAAAGAGCTTTCTCGTTGCGCCTCTTGACAGCGGCGGCGCTCGCGCGGTGGTGTGGGTGGTTCTTCAGTGGGTTCACCGCCGGAACGCTCGAAGGCTTGTTGAGCATACCACCTTGCCATGTGGGCATCCTCCTCGGCTTGGTAGAGAGGTTCCTCGAATTCGTTCACCCTCATCTGAAGGGTGTGGAGTTGGTCATTGGCCAATTGGAGGGCGGCGGACCAGTCTTCGTTCATCCCTACCAAATAATCTATGATGGCTTGATTAGAAGGACCAGCCGGTGCGGCTTGGTTGGGCTCACCTTGTTCGGCTACGGCAGGTGGTGGTTGAGCGCCGGCATGGAAGATAATGGGCTCGTCGGTGAGACTCCATGTGGCACGCCGCCGAGGGTCAAGGGCGGTGGTAAGAGGTAAGCGGTAGCCATAGTTGCCGGGGCCGTCACTTATCCAGAAGTCTTGGTTGGGAGAACACACAATGAGCTGCATGTGCAAGAGACCTGGTATGTCGAGAGTGTATGGGGGGTTCACCGGGCTGTCGAGGACATTGACTAGGAGGGCCTGAGCAATCTTGGTGATCACCCCACCACAAGAGATGTTACCATTTGGGCGGTGCTCGGTGGCTACAGCATGAAGGTGCTTGGCGAGATAGTAGCCAAAGTGTGGTTGAAAAGACATCTCCTCCATGTCCCTGCGCAACATACAATAAAGATAGAAATTTTCAGCTTTTCGTAAACAAGAACTTGTCTCACCTGGCCCAAAAAGTGTAAGCGCCAAAACTCGCTGAATGTAACGGAGAACGGGATGCTTGATGAGGCGGATCCGTTGAGGGTTGAGACCGGTGTTGGGGTCGATGATGAAATCCTTGAAGCGGGATTCATTCATGTCTCCTTGGAAGATGCAAGTGTCATTCATGCGAGAGACATTGGTGGTGGAGAGGTTGAGACGCTCCATGAGTTCGGTTGAGGTGAGGCTAAATTTTTGCCCGCCGAGTTGGAAGCTGATGATGTTGGTGGCACGGTCGAACTCAACTGTGCCAAGGAACTCGAGAGTGATCCCTTTGTAGGTTGGGCACGGTGTGCTAAGGAAGTTCCACAAGCCAATGCGCTCGGTGAGCATGCGGACGGAGTCATAGAGGCCGAGCTCTTGGAGAGTGGGGATGTCGATCCATCGAGAGGAGACAACAGTGCGGTGGTAGGCTAGATGGTCGAGACGTTCTTGGTGCTCATCGCTGAGAGGGTTTGACTCGAAGCCATTGAAATAGGCTTGCAAAGGATGGGGTTTTTCTACGGCGGGGGCGCTTGTTTCGCCGGGCCCATTAGTCTCCTTGTGCCTTTTCGGGTTTCTCCGTGGAGGCATCTGTGGAAGTTAGAGAAAAGAGAGAATGGTGTGGTCTACACGGTACCAAGGTGCAGTCACACGAACACGAAAATAAAATTTAAAATGAAAAGTGCAAGATTTGGGTGCAACAGAGGTTTGTGCGGCCAGTTCAAAATTTTGTGCGGCCCGCATAAACAGGTGAGAGAAAAGTTGGCCGAAAAAAATGTTAGATCCGCAACTAGAAACTCAAGAAATTTAAAGAAAACGACAACAAAAATGGTCCGACCTAAGAAACTCACACAGTGACCCGCACAAAGGATGTAAAACCCAAAGTCCTCTGTTTTTGCTAAAAACCCCAAGTTGGTACCAATTTAAAGTAGATCTTGCAAAAACTAACTAAAATTCAACAAAATAAAGTAAAGAACTAGAAAAACAAGATAAGAAGAGATCTAACCTTCGTTTTGAGAGGTAGATCCATGTGGAGATGTGAAGAATCGGTGTAGAGGTGGAGAGACACCGTTCAAGGAGAAGGAGGAGGAGAAGAGGTGGCGGCTTCTTGAGAGTAGGAGAGCAGCGACAGAGAGTAGGAGAGAGGAGGGCGACGTGGTGGTGTGCTCAAAATTCCTTCAAAAGAGAGGGAGAGAGATGGAGACTTGAGAGATGGAGAAATAGGGTTTAGAGAAAAATAGAAAGAGTGGGAGAGAAAGGAAAGAGAGAGGGTCGGGTTAAAGGGGAGAAAGAGGTTTCCAAAAATCGTGCCTAATTAATAAGCCATCTGTTCGCTCCGTGCGGCCCGCACAAACTAAAAGTCCTAATTTTTTTATTTTTTTTTATTTTTTATTTTTTTTTATTTTTTGAAGAACTGTGCGACCCGCACAAAAATAATGCGGCCAGCGTAAACAGGCATCAATCCCCCCAGCCTTGAATTTGTGCGACCCGCACAAAAGTCAGTGAACACTGCGCAGTAGGCCGCATAACTCTCGGGTAGATCGGTGCGGCCCGCACAGGCGCTGTGAAGAAAAAATGGTCTCCAAAAAAAACTGAAAAATTCTCTAAAAATCAAGTAAAATTAAAAATGCAAGAAACAAATTTGAAGAAGTACAAATTAAAGATAAAAGTGAGAAAAACTTGGGTTGCCTCTCAAGAAGCGCTTAGTTTTAAGTCGAAAGCTCGACTCCTTCCATTCTCAATGCGTAGAAGGTGGATCGGTGAGGTGCATGACCTCCTTGTCGCCAATAGCCTCATGTTGGTAGAAATGCTTGAGCCGCTGTCCATTTACCTTAAATGAGCCAGTTTTCTCGCTCCAAATCTCGATAGCTCCATGATCAAAGACTTGTTGAACTTGATAGGGGCCATTCCACCTAGATTTCAATTTTCCGGGAAAAAGACGAAGACGGGAATTAAACAAGAGAACAGTGTCACCTACCTGAAAGTGTCGTCGCACGATGTGCTTGTCATCCCAACGCTTGGTTTTCTCCTTGTATAGTTTTGCATTTTCATAAGCATTGAGGCGCAACTCTTCCAATTCATGAAGATCAAGGACTCATTTTTCACCGGCGGCTTTCATGTCCAAGTTGAGCGCCTTGATGGCCCAATAGGCTTTGTGTTCCAATTCAACCGGCAAGTGGCACGGTTTTTCATAAACAAATTTAAAAGGGGTCATACCTATGGGAGTTTTGTGGGCTGTGCGATATGCCCAAAGCGCTTCATCAAGCTTGAGAGACCAATCTTTGCGAGTCGAATTCACCACCTTTTGCAAAATACTTTTGATCTCCCGATTCGAAATCTCGACTTGACCACTTGTTTGATGGTGATAAGGTGTGGCCACCTTGTTCTTGACTCCATATTTGAACAAGAGGTTATCGAATTGGCGGTTGATGAAATGAGAGCCGTCATCGCTAATCACCACTCGTGGCACACCAAACCTAGGAAAAATAGTTTTTTGAAAGAGTTTTCTTACCACAGCGGAGTCAGCGGTTGGGCTTGCTATGGCTTCGACCCATTTGGAGACATAGTCGACGGCCACAAAAATGTACTTGTTGTTGCAAGAGGTAGGGAAGGGTCCCATAAAGTCGATTCCCCAAACATCGAACAACTCAACTTCGAGTATCTCATTAAGAGGCATCTCATGTTTTCGGGAAATGTTGCCGGTTCGTTGGCACTTGTCGCATCGAAGAACAAACTCTTTTGCGTCCTTGAAGAGGGTGGGCCAATAAAATCCGACTTGTAGGATCTTTGCCACGGTTTTATTCATGGATGCATGCCCACCATAAGCGGAAGAATGACAACATGCGAGAATTGGTTCAAACTCTTCTTTCGGCACACATCGCCGATGAATCCCATCAACCCCCAATTTGAACAACAAAGGGTCATCTCAATAGTAATGCTTCACATCCGACATGAACTTTTTTCTTTGTTGGTAGGTTTGATCCGGCTGTGTGGCACCACATGCAAGAAAGTTGACAAAATCGGCATACCATGGCATTTCTGAAGTGGAGATGGCATAAAGTCTTTCATCCCCAAACGAATCATCAATAGGAAAATCATCTTTGGTTGGCAAGGGTTTGAGTCGGGATAAGTGGTCCGCCACGGAATTTTCGGTGCCTTTCTTGTCTCGGATTTCTAAATCAAACTCTTGAAGAAGTAGGATCCATCGAATAAGGCGTGGCTTGGCATCCTTCTTGGTGATAAGATAGCGGATTGCGGCATGGTCCGTATAGACAATCACCTTTGACCCCACCAAATAGGGTCGAAATTTGTTGATGGCAAATATCACGGCTAAGAGTTCCTTTTCGGTGGTTGTGTAGTTCAATTGCGCCTCGTCCAAAACCTTGCTTGCATAGTATATGGCATGAGGTTTGTTGTCGATTCTTTGACCCAACACGGCTCCGACCGCATAGTCACTAGCATCACACATGATCTCGAACGGCAACTCCTAATTTGGTGGTTGAAGAATGGGAGCCGAGATTAGCGCATTTTTGATCCTACAAAAAGCATCAACACAGTGTTCATCAAAAATAAATTCCGCATCTTTCATAGTCAAATTCGTCAAAGGCTTACAAATTTTTGAAAAATCTTTAATAAAACGGCGGTAAAATTCCGCATGTCCCAAGAAGCTTTGCACATCCTTCACAGTTGTTGGATTTGTCAATTTCTCAATTACTTCCACCTTGGCCTTGTCAACCTCTAGGCCTCGTGATGAAACCACATGTTCCAACACTACCCCTTGTTGCACCATGAAGTGGCACTTCTCCCAATTTAGCACCAAATTGACCTGTTGGCATCTTTCTAAAACTTTTGTCAAATTAGATAAACATTCATCAAAATTAGTGCCATAAACAGAAAAATCGTCCATAAAGACTTCCATGGAATTTTCAAGCAAATCGGAAAAAATAGCCATCATGGCTCTTTGGAAAGTAGCGGGGGCATTACACAAACCGAACGGCATCCTTCGATACGCAAAAGTACCGAAGGGACAAGTAAATGTGGTCTTTTCTTGGTCATCAGGGTGGATTGGTATTTGGAAGAAACCACTATAACCATCTAAATAACAAAAATGAGAATGATTAGCAAGCCTTTCAAGCATTTGATCGATGAAGGGTAGAGGGAAATGATCTTTTCGTGTTGCATTGTTGAGCTTGCGATAATCTATGCACATTCTCCATCTGGTGACCACTCTTGTTGGTATCAACTCACCATTCTTACCTTTAATCACTGTTGTTCCACTCTTTTTCGGAACCACATGGACCGGACTTACCCATTTAGAATCGGAAATCGGGTAGATGATGCCGGCATCGAGGAGTTTGAGAATTTCTTTCTTGACCACCTCTTTGAGATTAGGGTTGAGTCTTCTTTGGGCTTCGATCGAAGATTTGTGGTCATCCTCCATCAAGATGCGTTGCATGCAAAGGTTGGGATTGATTCCGGTTAGATCATCAATGGTGTACCCTATCGCCTTCTTGTGTAACCTAAGTTCATGGAGAAGTCGGGTTGTTTCATCCTCGTTTATGGTAGAATTGACAATCACTGGAAATGTCTCATCAGGTCCAAGGTATTCGTATCGAAGAGTGGGTGGTAAAGGCTTCAATTCAAGTTTTGGTGGTTTGGGAGAAGAAGCGGATGAATTGGTTGTGTTAGAGGTTTCTGCGGATTGGTGCGGCCCGCACAGTGGTAAAGTCTGCTCTCGGACATTTTGATGCGGCCAGCACAAAATTTCGTGCGGCACGCACTGGTCGGTTGGTTGCGCTGGGACGAATTCATGCGGCCCGCACAAATCTCCGCTGTCATCATTATTAGCTGTCTCAGCTTCCTTTTTCTCTAGGATTTCGTCCAGATTTTCCTCCAACTGTCCACCATATGTTTCCTTAACAATTTGAGCAGCAATTATGATATCTAAGACATCAATCCTGCAAATCGTTTCATTGTCATTAGAAGGAAATTGCATATATTTGAAAACATTAAATTCCACTTTCTCATCACCAATTGAGAAGGAAATCCTTCCACCTGAAACATCAATATTTGTACCTGCCGTACTTAGAAAATCACGCCCAAATAAGAGAGGGGTGTGAGGATCTTCTTCCATTTCTACAACAACAAAATCTACAGGCACATAGAACTTTCCAATTTGGACAATGACATCTTCAGCAATTCTGGAAGGGTATCTTACAGATCGGTTAGCTAATTGGAGGGACATTCGTGTTTGCTTTAATTCCCCTAGACCTAGTCTATCATAGACCGATTTGGGCATCAAACAGACACTAGCACCAAGATCAAGCAAACATCGATTAAATGTGGTATCACCAATTTTGCACGGAATGGTAAAACTGCCCGGATCTTTGAGTTTGGGGGGCAATTTAATTTGTTGGTTCAAAACAAGTGCGCTACATTCCGCATTTAATGCCACAGTTTCTACCTCTTTCAGTTTCCTTTTATTGGACAACAATTCTTTCAAAAATTTTGCATAGGACGACATTTGAGTAATGGCTTCTGTAAAAGGAATGGTAATATTCATTTTCTTCAAATGGTCCATGAATTTGGTAAATTGTTGGTCCATTTTGGTCTAAACCAATCGTTGAGGAAAGGGAACAAACCTGAGAGGAGGAACATAATCAGAAGATTTTACCTTTTTCGGATCAGAATTACCCGAATTGTGGCGATCCTTGAAAACTGGTGGGTCTAGCGGAAAATCTGTGCAAATCGGTGGAGTTGGTCTTGAGGCCGCAGAAGATGGTGCTGAGGCCGCAGGAGGTCCTGTTTCAGCTGTTTGAGGTGCGGCGAACGGCTGTTTTGGCATTTTCTCTTCTGGCATTTTTGGTCCGTCATATTGTGTGCCCCTTCGGAGAATTACAGCATTCGCATGTTCCCTCAGATTGTGCTCAGTTTTTTCGGGAAGCATGCCTGGAGTGCGTGCGGCAGAAGCGGCTTGTTGAGTCACTTGGGCTTCAAGCAACCTAGTTTGAGTTTGCACAAGGTCCATCCTGTTGTTCATGGTTCTAAGAGAATCTGAAATATCATCAAACTTTTTATTGCAGTTAAGATTAGTTTCCTTTTGAGTGATCATGAACTCTTCCATCATTTTCTCTAACCTAGACAATGGTGGTGGACCTTGACCTTGGCGGTTTTGATATTGGTTACCATTACCTTGGTTTGGATTGTGATTCTGGTAATGGTTGCTATTTCCTTGGTTTGGTACCGCATTTGGGTTCGGATTTTCATTGTCATTTCTCCACCTAAAATTAAGATGGTTGTACCTCTGGGCATGGTTGTAAGTGTTAGAGTTGTTTTGGTTGTATGGACCATTTCTTTTGTCACATTCATTGTAAAACAACCCATGAACTTGTTCAACTGTTTCACTACCTTCCGTGGAATATTGACATCCAATCGTGGCATGGTCCATACATACACAAATACCACATGGTGAGTTTTGAACTACAGATTTTACCTGCTGCATCTTCTTCATTTGAGTTTGGAGAGATTCTACCTTTGCTTGCAAAGCGGTCACCTCATCTACCTTTAGCATACCAGCAGGTGTGTTGCTTCTCTTCGCATCTCTTCCAGCAGTCCACTCGCGTTGACTTATAGCCATGTCCTCGATCATCTCCATGGCTTCTACAGCATCCTTGTTGGCTAGGTTTCCACCAGCAGCTGCATTCAGTTGAGATTTAGTCGCGTATGTGCAACCTGCATAGAAAAACTAAAACAATAGCCACACATCAATTCCATGGTTAGGACACAAACGCAAGAGTTCTTGCCATCTATCCCAAGCTTCGCTTAACGATTCATCATCACCTTGTTTGAAAGTGGTGATTTTTGCTCTAAAGTGTTGGGTTTTAGAAGGCGGGAAGTACTTACCTAAAAATAATTTTTGGACTTCGGGCCAAGTTTGTGTTACCCTAGGGTTTAACAATATTAACCAAGTCCTAGCCTCATCCCTAAGAGAAAGGTGAAAACAGTTCATTTTCAAGGCATCAAGTTAGGGTCCCCTTGGTGCAAATGTACCACAATGTTCTTCAAACATTGCCAAGGGTTGGTGAGGGTCCTCATTTAATGCACCACCAAACTGGTTTTGACCTAACAAGTGAATTAGAGTGGGCTTGAGATCGGGGTTGGTTCCCCCATGTGCTACATAGCCAAAGCGTTGGTGTGGGTCTTGATGGTTCATGAATTCCCGCATAGGACGGCGGTCATTTGGATTAGGCAGTGGAGGGTTGCCTCTTCCATATGCGCCATGGAATGGGTTTTCGGGAGGAGGATCATTGTCAACATGGGCGTGAGATCCGTTCTCTTCATCGCCATCCAAGGGCATTCCATAAATCGGATGTTCGGCCATGTTTGACGAACTCGCCTTATCCTTCTGACTCTGGCTCCTAGTGGTAGGCGCCAGCGTTCAAAGCTGTGAAAAGAGAGAAGAAAAACGTGAGTCTCAAAGAAGCAAAGATAAAATAAAAGAAAAGAAAATTCTAGAATTAATTTTTAAAGTAAAAATTAATATCTATCAGTTATCCCCGGCAACGGCGCCAAAAGCTTGTTGTGTATTTTGGGTATATGAATAATTGGTCTATTTCGTACACTTCTGCTTTAAATTTATAAAACCCTAAATACACAAAGTTAGATTGAATTGCAAGCGCACAATCTATCCTTGTAGTAATTATGGGTATCGATCCAAAGATAACGGGAAATATTACTTTTTACTAAATTAATTAACTCTAAAATAGTGCAAATAAAGTAAAGGGGGGGTTTGTTGTAAAATTGATTTTGGGTTCAATACCCGATTGAGAGTTGAAATTAAAACAAGACAATTTTAAACAAACAAATAAAAGGAGTTTGTGATTCAAATGGATAAGAGTCTAGGGGCTATCGGCATACAATCATTTAGTAAAATCTACATTTACTTGGTATTCTAAACTCATGTTTGCAATTATGGGGTTTCTAAACGTAAATATCAAAAAGGGTCACTTTCGTGAATTAATGACGTGTCTAGATAATTCGGACTTCACGATTAAGTTCTTCACCCTAGCTATCTATACCATAAGCATAGATTAGCCTAGTTTATCCCTAAATACCAATACTTCACGGTTAAGTCCTTCATACGATATTTGGTTCAATTCTAGGTGTCATAATCAAATATAAGGCTTCACGATTAAGTCATTCACCTCAATTTAACCTTTGTTCTTGTGGTTCCGGACTAAGAAATATATTTGGTCATTTCTAATCTTAATCCTAAGGTAATTCATGTATACAATTTGGTACCATTAATTATAACTCCTAGCATCTTAAGTAGATTAGACTCAAGCGGGAAATTAACAAGCAATCAAATCATACAAGCACATGAATTGTAAAATCAACAAGAATAAACAAACATGCAAACAATCATCATAAAGAAATTAATCCAAGTAAACATAGATTCAATACAAATTCATGTTTTTAGCCTAAGCCCCTAGAGATGAAATCTAGCCTCTCATGGGTGAGTTAACATCCAAGGAAGTTAGAGAAATCATAATGAAAACAAAGTAAAACAAGTAAGAGAATAGACTACACCAATCTCTTCGCTCGCTGCTTTTGATCTTCACTTTTTCTTGCTCGAGAATCCTTCAAACCTTGCTCTTAATTGCCTTCGATCACGAGGAGAAGATAGAAAATGTGTAGAGAGATGTGGAAATTAAACCTCCAATAAAGAATGCCTTCTCCTGCTGCCTCCTTCCCCATATATAGCTCATTTCATGTCTTGGGAAACAATCTCCCAAAATCAGGCAGCAAATCTGAGAAGATATCATGAATTAAGGCATTAATGGCATTGGTGTGGCCTTCCTGCGGCCTTCACAAAATCCGTGTGGGTCGCACAAACTGGAAGTCGGCTGGAAAATCGGCTAAGGAATGAAGAATCGTGCGGCCTTCATGCGGCCCGCACGGCCACCCGCAGAACTCTCGGTTAAATCAATGCGGCCCGCACAGAATTCGTGCGGCCCGCACAAAGTTGGTTTTCGTCTGAAAAATGGCTAAGGAAAAAGGGGTCGTGCAGCCTTCACAAATTTCCTGTGGCCCACACGAGTACCCGCAAAACTCTCGAACAAATCCGTGCGGCCGCACAAAAGGCTGTTTTGCTCCTTTTTGCTCGATTTCTGCAATTTAGACAAAGGAAAGGCAGTAACTTGGTTCTATGGTGCATTCTATACTAAATAAACTAAAATACAAGGATTTTGGTGCAGTTTAGGAGGTAAAACCTCGACCGAAGGTATATATAATTGAGGCTTATCAGTCGCACTTCCCGATCGGAGATGTGACAATTTTGATATCCGTTTACTATCCATATCCATATTCGTATTCGCTCATTGAAAAACGGATACGGATTTGATATCAACATTATCCGCTCTGAATCCGCTCCGTTTTTCACCCCTACAGGGCCCCATTGCTTAAGCACCCTTTAACTATTTTTAGACAACTTTAAAAAAAAAATTAATAAGCAGAGGTGTATTTTATCATTATATAAAATTAAGCTGCATTATACAATATCTAGATATGTATTTTTTAAGTCGAGTGTGTATTAATAATATAGTGATATGTATATTTTAAAAGTTTGAGTAATAAGTTTGGAATATTAAGATAACAGTTGGCATCTATATAAATATAATTTTACTTGACCAAAATTATTGACCAAAATTATCTAACAGTTATCAATAGTTATTGAGGAGAGTTCATATACTTTTATTTTTTGTGAATTCATTATGTCTTTATTTTTTTATTTTCTAATAATAATAATTATTATAAAATTTATATGTCAAAATAAAACGGTTAGATGTGATTTATGTTATTTTATCTTCATGAACATAAAAATTATAACTTTTTTATTTTGGTTTTATATGAATTAATAAGTTTAAAAATTAAAATCGAGAAATTATCCACATTACTTCATTTTTATCAACTCTTTATAACAATCAAAACAATATTAAAATGAAATAGTCTTTTATATGCACATAGAGAAAATGATGTAGATCATATTTAACGGTTTTATTTTGATATTTAAGTTTTAAAATTTAAATTATTAAAATTTTAAATATAGAAGTATGATTGATATACAAAAAATAGAGATATAGTTATTTTATACTTTTTAAGTAAAGTTAGAGGTCAAATCACCAAACTATTTAATATTCACAAATAATTTTTTTATCTAAATATTAAACTTGTAATCTCTCACATGTAAAACATTGTATTTGTCAATAGATGAATAGACCAAAAGTTGATTCTCTCTAATTTTTTTATACTTAAATATGCAAAATGTAGAGTAGAACTAGGGTGCTCCTAAGCTCACCAAGCTCTTCGTGAGCGCGACTCTAAAACCTATCGAATTGACTTCAAATGACATTTCCAAACCGTTAGATGTTCAATCTATATTAAAATGTGCTTGGAGACCAAATTTTACATTTTTTGGAATTTTTTTACTATTTATTAAGATGGTTTGAAAATCGCTGTTTTTATTAAAATTCTGCACCATTGAAAAACAGCGATTTTCAAACCATCTTAATAAATAGTAAAAAAATTTCAAAAAATGTAAAATTTGGTCTCCAAGCACATTTTAATATAGATTGAACATCTAACAGTTTGAAAATGTCGTTTGAAGTCAATTTGATAGGTTTTAGAGACGCGCTCATGGAAGGGCTTGGTGAGCTTAGGAGCACCCTAGTTCTACTCCAAAATGTATATTACAATACACAAGTCGTATAACAATAAATTATCAAATATGTATTTTAAATGAGGAGGGATCCACTTACAACAAATTTGAGTTACAACAAAGTTACAACATTCATTTTTTTCATTTTCAAAGTCCAAATCGTCGATCCAACCGTTCAACATGATCATCTAAATAAAATGTACTTCCAGATCAAATTTTATATTTTTTTGAATTTTTTTACTATTTATTAAGTATTTTACAAAAAATAGCCATACTTAGCCCATTGAATTTTGTACCTATCTTAATAAATAGTAAAAGAATTCAAAAAAATATAAAATTTGATCTGGAAGTACATTTTATTTAGATGATCATGTTGAACGGTTGGATCGACGATTTGGACTTTGAAAATGAAAAAAATGAATATTGTAACTTTGTTGTAACTCAAATTTGTTGTAAGTGGATCCCTCCTCATTTTAAATATATGGAAAATAAAGTATGAAATATTTAGGAAGTGAGAATAATTGTGTCTCCCTAATTCTATCAATCATTCGTAATCCAGTTACCCAATTGCAGAGGATATACGCACGAATAAAGAAATAAAAAGAGATAACATTTGTGCCGCGAACTGATTGCTATCGACACAGAGAAGATGGCCTCGCTACAAGCTACCTCAGCTCTCTTTCGCTCTTCTTCTCCCCGTTTTAACTCGAATTTAAAGAGAATAAACCCAACAAAGAGAAGCAGCATCAAAATTCAATGCGTCGGTTGGGTAATGCCCGCTCCGCTCCTCTCTTCTCCTTTTCCTTTTTTCCTTCTCTCTCTCGTTATACCATAGCCAACACCTACCTATATTGGAATTTCGGTTTACAATTTCAGTATTTCACATAAACCCCCTACCTATATTGGCTGTAACCTCTTGCATAGCTTCTCTTTCTCTATGTGTAAATTTAGTGATTGAACCAGTGTACTGTTGCCGCTACATACCCTAAAGAGCTACTGGTTGCCTTTTAATTTGCCATTTAAGGTAAACAGAAGCATTCTGTGGTGACTGTGTAATGCGTACAACTATAATAATTATAAGAGATTTACTCATCCTGATTTAAGGTAAACACAACATTTTTTTTTGGTTAATTTTGAGAATTCTGTATGGTAGGATCCTGAGGGAATATTGGGCCCACCACAAGGGGGCCACATAGCGAAAATGGAATTCAAAAGGAGACTGGATAAGGATTCCGAGGCTCGTGCAGCTTTCGAGCGGCAGGTGCGGGAGGAACAGGAGCGGCGCCGTGCCCAAAGAGAGGTGTTATTTCTCTCTGAAACAATATTTGGGACAACTCATAATAGCATTATAATCATTACTTTTGTTGGTTTTAAGGATAGGCAAGAGTCGTGCCCGAAACAATTGAAGGACTTGTGGAATATTTTCTCGACACAGAGGCACGTGAGATTGAGGTCGAGATTGCTAGACTGAGACCCAGGTCAATTAGTCAGTTAGATATGTTGTTTTTGTTGGTGGAACATTATCATTAATTTGTTTAATATATAGTTTTTTCTTGCTTCTATAAGTTCATTGTATAGTATTGCTACTATTACAGGTTGGACAAAGCATTCTTTGATCATATACAGCGCGAAATCGCACAAATTCGATTCTCATTGAACAAAACCCAGGTAAGCATAGGGAATTTGTGGTCTTGCAAATGATCTGGGTATATGAAAAAGAGAACTAAAAGTGTTGTTTCCTCTTTAGGCTATGGAGGATAGATTATGTGAGTTGGAAGCAATGCAGAAGGTTTTGCTTGAGGGATCTGGTCAGTTCTCTCCTTTTTTATGTGCAATTTGTTAAATTTTATTGTTTTTTATCTAAACTGTTAACTGATGTTGTGTGGGCCCATGATTTATGAGGCAATTTTAGTACCAAAATTTATATTTAAGTCATAAATTTAAGGGCCATATTACTTGGAGTGTTCTTTTTAATCTCCAATTCATAGCTTTTCTGTTCTGTGATATAATTTTGTGTTGTTCTAAGCAGTACCATACTTACTCAAAAACATTCTTTATTTCCCAGTATTATATCAGTTCAATGGTGTATATGCATTGGTGGCATTGATTTTAATTGCTGAATTTTTGTTCGAATTTTGTAATGCAGAAGCATATGATAAGTTGCAAGCAGATATGGTATCAGCTAAAGAGAACTTGATGAAGATTTTGCAATCTAAAGATAGAAAATCTACAGTATGACAAATCCATTCCTTTGTTTTTTTTTGGCTTTTTTTTCTATTCCTAATGGCATGTAGTTGTTCCATTTATATTTCTCATCCCATATACTTTGCATATTCAGAAGTTTAAATGGAAACCTTAGTTAAGCAAAAGCCATATACCTGGCCAATTACACATGCATACAGAGGAAAACTTAAATGAACAAAAAGAAAACTCACAATTATTATTTTTTTAGTTCTTTGTCCGTAAGGTATTTTACTTCTTATAAATGAATGGTTAAATTTGAAATAATAATGAACAGTTACTGGAGATGGTGGAGAAAAATGAGATAAACAGATCTCTATTGGCACTTCTCGATGAAAACATAGCAGGTGCATTGAGCAGCAATCAGGTTCATCTCTAATTTTCGCATTGTTTTCCCTTGTGTTGTTTTAACACACTTTGCAATACACATTCTTAAGAACTGGCTGATTAGTCCATAGTAACAATACCAATTTGTACCTTTAAATTATGCTGTAATCACTATTTTCCTAACTAAATTAAATTATGCTGTAATTACTTTTGGTAAATCGGAATATTGGTTTTTTATTTGTTTGGTTTTTCATTTTTTCATTAATTTTGTTTTGTTTTATTTTCGGTGGGGTTGTTAGTATAACTGGATGACTTTCCTCTAGAGGCTTACTTGAACGTACCAGTTGAAGGCATGATTACAGAAAGGTGTACCAGAGAATCAGTTAGGCTAGACTCCGGCTTAAATTAACTGTACTTTGTAAGTTATGTGGCTCAGTTTTGATTAACAGTTTATTCAATTTTAATGTTTCAGAAAGATGTAGCTGTTTTCATGGAGGAAGTTCGATCATCTGTTGTCAAGTACATTACTGTCTGAATCAAAATATAATGAAAAATGTAAAATCTGCAATCCAAAAAATAAATATACCGACTAGTAAATTCATTCCTTTTTCTTTGATAGTACATGTATTTATTTTTGTTATTATCGAGTTCAAAATATTTGATGGATTGTAGTGATTCTTTTTGGATCCGGTTTAAAGGATCCGAACCAATGAATTTGGAGTCCGGTCGATTTATTCGGTTCTTCTGCTCCTCGACCACAACCTAACTATCATAGACCTCCGCATAAAGACAACTGCTCCTTTCCTTTATCCAATATGTTATTTAGACCTGTAAATGAGCCGAGTTTGAGCGAGTTACTCCCAGCTCGAACTCAGCTTATTAAATAAATGAGTGAGTCAACTCGAGTTGGGATGGTAATAACGAGTTGTAGAGCCAACTCGAACTCAGCTCATTATCAACTCGAGTTGGCTCACAACTCGTTTATAAACTCGTTTAACCAGTTAAATCAATACAACACAAGTTATAAACGAGTTTGAGCTGAGTTTGAGCTGAGTTTGAGCCGAGTTTGGGTTTGGTTTTGGTTATTCTGAGATTTTTTGTGTCAAAGACTGTGTAACTTTATGTAACTCGAGTTATAAATGAGCGAGTTAGGGTCAGCTCAAACTCAGCTCATTTATTAAACGAGTCAGCCAACTTGAGTTGGAACTAACTCGAGTTGTAAATGAGCGAGTTAAAGCGAACTGTAAATGAGCGAGTTACGAGTTCGAGCAATTTTGCCCTGTTATTCAAACGTCAGGTCGTTAAAGTAACCACGCGGTATGGGATTTTCCTCGGAAACCCTGGTCTAATCGACTCCAATAAAGTATCGTTTCCAATTCCATATATCTTGCATAGGCTACCGGTCAGAGTTGTCACTGCAGTAGAATGAAGTAATTATATCGGCTGTGCTGTGAATTCAGATCCAGTGAAGTAACTCAATTTTGGATCAAGAGCGTCCAATTCGAATTTGTGACCATCCATTCCGAAGTGGAGCACACATATCCCGAGCAACAGATTCGAATCCAAAGTGATCCCGAGCGACGGATTCGAATCGGACGGTCTTAATCCAAAATTCAAAAATTAAATTACTTTAGGGGATCCGGACCCCTATGCTGTGATGATTTTTTTATTAATCGAAAATAGAATAAAAATATATCACGAAAGGAGATTGTTTTGCTGAAAAATCAAAATATAGGAAAAACATGATGGTTTATCCCATCCGACACTGTAGCTGGACGGGATAAACCATTCTGTCTCGTTAATCTTACTCTAATTAACGATCTAACTTAAAAAGAAAAAAAAAAACTAAACGGGATAGACCATTCCTTCCATCACTGTAGCAAAAATTTTGTTTAGTTTTTTTTTTAAACAAAACTTTAAAAATATATATATATAGAGGAGGGATCCACTTACAACAAATTTGAGTTACAACAAAGTTACAACATTCATTTTTTTCATTTTCAAAGTCCAAATCGTCGATCCAACCGTTCAACATGATCTCCACAATAAAATGTACTTGCAGATCAAATTTTACATTTTTTTGAATTTTTTTACTATTTATTAAGTATTTTACAAAATAGCCATACTTAGACCATTGAATTTTGTACCCATCTTAATAAATAGTAAAAAAATTCAAAAAAATATAAAATTTGATCTGCAAGTACATTTTATTTAGATGTTCATGTTGAACGGTTTGGATCGACGATTTGGACTTTGAAAATGAAAAAAATGAATGTTGTAACTTTGTTGTAACTCAAATTTGTTGTAAGTGGATCCCTCCTCATATATATATATATATATTGCTACAGTGCTAGATGGAATAATATCTCGTCCATGATTTTTTGTTTTTTCTCTTGCTTATCGGGGTTAAGGATTTGGATTAGCAGCCATTAATCTGGACGGGATAATCAATCCCGTTTTTCCTATATTTCGATTTTCCAGCAAAACGATCCTCATTCGCGATAGTTTTTATTTTATTTTCGATTAATAAAAAAATCGGTGTGCTGTGCTCAAGGGACCGAAATTTTTTTAGTTACCACATTAAAAAATATAAATTAAATGATTACCACCCGGACCAAGCTATTTTCAATCCTACCACCGACGCAGACCCAGTTCGCACACCAAATTGAGTTGGTGCACGGACTGGGTTGGCACACTTAACTGGATTAGCGCACCAAAATTGGTGCAAAATTAGTGCTCAAAAGGTGAAACGCACCGAAGAACAGTAAGAGTTTCGGAATAGTCCGCGCACCAACCCATTTTGGTGCGCGAATTGGATCAGCGTGGGTGGTAGGATTGGAAAATCTCAGCAAGGATGATATTTATTTAATTTTGATTTTATGATGTGGTAACTAAAAAAATTTCGGCTGAAGGGAGCATCCGATTTGAGGAATTAATTATTCATTTAAAACATGGATTTTCTATTGTTCTTGTGAGTTTAAAATTCAAACGCTATAAAAGTAAAACAGAATATATTTGATTAATATTGTTAAGGAGCTTGATAATTGCCCCTCAAATAAATCTCCGAGTGCGCCTTCCAGTATTTAATATTTAACTTTCATTTCCAGCAATCATATCTAACTTTCATTTTCCGATGATCCGTGATGAATTTTGCAAATCTAAAAATACAAACAATTTTTATTCGATTTTCTCTTTCAAATGAGATCCATGAAGAAATATTTTTGAGTTTTTTTCAAGTCGTTGTTTTTATTTTTATTTTAAAAGTAAATCCCATGAGCACTTTAAATTAGAAAGCTTTTCAACCTCAGTCTACATCATTTGAAACCTGACATGGAAACTATTTAAATGTTTGATACAACTACTTTTAACGGCTATATATAGAGGTTTAAACGTGTGATACTATATGATCGACATAAGAGGTTTAAACGGTTGAATATAGTAGTTTAAATGGTGACATCAGAGGTTTAAATGGTTGTAAACTGAGATTTAAAAGTTTAAAAATTTAAAGTGCTCATGGCTTTACTTTAAAAAAAAATGATTTCAAAATAATTCAAAAATATTTCTTCATGGATCTCATTTAAGAGAAAATCGAGTAGAAAACGTTCGTATTTTTAGATTCGTACAATTCATCACGGATCGTCGGAAAAATGAGCGAGAATAATTAGAGAAAAAGAAAGAGTGGGTGAAAGGAATCTTCCTTTTTTTTGGTTGAAGACAAGTTAGTTAGGAATTAAAACTACTTAGATTTAGAATTTAAATGTTTGCAGAGGTTTAAGTGCTTATGAGTAGTATTGTAAAATATTATAAACAGAGCTTTAAAAACTTGAATATAAGCGTTGGAAATGAAACTTAAGTAAAATTAGAAGACTTTTTCTGTTAAACTAGTTGCGGGGTGCGCTCGAGTATGATAGCTTATGGACCAGAACATTTCTCTATTATTAAATAAAATAATGACAATGCACTGCAGTTTACTTGTTGCACAAGGCCCGTATCAAGGCCTAACTTGAATAGTGTGTTCACAATTATATTGTTATTATTGTTTTAAAAAAATAAAAGTTGTCATTGCATAGAATTGTGTTGATAAATAAAATTAATATAGTTTTTTTTTTTCTTTGTTAAACGTAACTTTAATATTTCTTTGGTCTGTCCGTGTTGAATGGTTACCATTTTCACTAATGTTTCTCAGTAAACGCTGCTTTTTAAAGAAGTGAAGTTGATACCTTAAAACTATCAAACATATCAAATATATTCTTGCTTCCCTTGGTTATATAGAAAACTATTGCATCAGCTAACTTTATTATGAAAACAAATACAAATTTCATCAACAATCACTAGGCATGCTAAACTAATATTGTCCTCGTTGTCACCAGCATTACCAATGATTATGATTATAATATAATCTTATTTTATTATTTTTCTATGCTTATGGTTATTCAATTAACAAATATTTTATTTTATTTTACTTAGTATTATTTCATTATCATTCTGATTATTTATTGCTGCTGTTGTTATTGTTATTATATTTTTAATATGATTATATTATTGTTATTATTTTTTAATTAATAATAATAATTAAAAATATTATTATTAACGTTATTAATATTATTGTTGTGATTACTTTTTAACATTAACGTTTTTAATATGAAATCATCCGACATCAGTCACTGTCTGACAGAAACAATGTTAAAATATTTAAATTACTACGGAATATGTAAAAGTTCTCCCTACTTCAGAATTTGAGTTGAAGCTCTTTTGAAATTGACCACTTCAAATAATTGCTTGAATTCGGATAATCAACATGATTTTAATTAAACTAATTATATATATGGACTTTGAATTCAACTTTTTGTCATGTAAAATGAATTAAAATAATTTATCGAAATATTAGAAAAAGAATATTTTGATTTTACTTTTAAAAATAGAGGATATATTTTATAAAATTGTCCAATCTAAAACTAGTTTGACTTTCGGTATGTACTTCCAAACCTGAAATTGGCGGTCAATTTTGCGTTTTGTTTAATGTATGTATAGAACATATCAGGAGTGGTTCGTAATATATTTATTCTTTGACAACTTGACTTTGTAATATATTTATTTAAAATGGGATATTCTACCATCAATTCAAAAATATTGACATGTAAATGGAACATTTCTGATGTCGCTGCAAATCTGGATGCTCTTAGCCAAATTCAGCCGGTGGTCAGCCCGTATTTTTGTAAGATGAAATGAGATTAAAGCAATCGGAAATATCATTTTTGCATGGAAAAGCCTCAAAGTCAGTATATAAATATTGAGGAGGGTTCCAATATGAGGCCTTTCATACTTCATCATATCTCATATTTAATATTTTCATTTTCAAAGTCCAAAATTTCGATCCGAACCATTCAACACGATATCCATACTAATTAAAATATACTTGGAGAACAAATTTTATAATTTTTGAAAACTTTTTACTATTTTTTAAGATAGATACAAAATCACTGTTTTTGGACCGTTCAAAAACAGTGATTTTGTACCTATCTAAATTAATAGTAAAAAATTTCCAAAAAATATAAAATTTGATCTCCAAGCATATTTTAATATGAATATCATGTTGAGCGGTTCGGATGGACAATTTAAGTTTTAAAACGGAAGATATTTAAATATGAGACATGATAAGGTATTAGAACCTCCTCATAAATATTTATGGTATACATCAGAATTCATTATAAGACTTGTCGTATATATTAATGGTCTCTATTCATAGTTTATTAGCCTACTATTAAACAAATTATATAAAATTTAAATTTTATTCTAATGTAGACAGACATGAAGCATAACTTTCTTCCTCTAAGACCATCATAACCCGTTATTTCCTCGCTAACCACTATTTAAAATATAAATCAAAATATATCATTTTTGTAAGTCTGCTCACTGGTCGGTGGGAGATGGGAGGTGATTTTGTTCTGGTTTGATTCTTGGGGTGGGATCCCGATTTATAGATTTAGAGATGAACAGCAAGGCCGAGACAGTAAGGGAGGCTTATGAGTTGGATTCGATAGCAAATGTAGAGTAGTGTTTCCCTGTGTGCATCTCCAAACAACTGGAGATACAAACAGGATATTACAAACCAAAACAAGCACTATGTATCTGCATTTCTCAGTCCTAGCTAGTACATCTTCTAACTTGCAAACAAACACAAGAACTGAAACAACATAGTCTATTTGATCAAAACTAACTATCCCAAAAAAACTAACTATCCCGTCAAAACTTCAAACAGTCCTGTACCAAGCATATGGGTTATACGGTCTTATTCTTGTATCTCTTCCTCTTCCTCTACCCCTGCTATGAAGAGAGTCTAACAAGGTAAATCATTAACATCAAAAGGTAAGATAAGTGATAAATGAAGTAGTAATTCTCTATTTAGATCCTTACACCAGAATTGTGCTAAAGAGATTATTTTAGTACAAACAGTTTGCAAATATGGAATTGAACTGTTTTGAAAACACAATTTGTATCTTTCTAACCACGCTGTCCATAGGACAGCACCTCTAACCAGTTCAATCAAATTGGCATTTTTAAGTGGCATGGTAGCATCCAAGTCCCAAAGATCTCCATTATGGTGCCTCAAAGATAAAATTACAAAAATTAGCAATCCAAACCCAAATTCGAGATGTAAATGAACAAGCGACAAAGAGGTGATCAATGGATTCAAAAGCCCCGCAGAACTAGCAGTTAGTATCACCATTCCAGCCTTTTTTAAAGAGATTATCCTTAGTTAAAATATTTTTTCTTTTGAGAAGCCAAAGGAATATTTTAACTTTTGAGGGGTATTTTGGAGGACCAAATTGTCTCGAAATCTTTATTAAGCATTCCTCCAAATTCAAGCCATGTATAGTTTGGGAGTCTTAATTTAGTTAATTCGCTCACATAAATTTTGCTCTTTGCGTCATCAATTCATGTGGCCACCTAAGTGAGTCAGCATTTTAAGAAATGAGCTCAACAAATTTCTAGAATCAGAAAGCCTTTTTGTTTCCACTAGGATTAGTATTCAGTGTGGGGATTGAGTTTTTCATTTATTTCTTGAAAAAAAAATTTATACCAATAAAACTGTAGGAAGTCCGTCATAATTCTTTATTTGGCAAATTTGGCATACAATTTGAAACCTACAAACAAGTAAGAAGAACTGTTTTTATTTAAAAAATACAATTATATTGATCAAATAATATAAAAAAATTACAAATTTGGGACCAAGACCTGGTCCGGTACCTAGTAATTAGTTATAATATAAATTTATAGTTATATACCTGGTACACATTTAAGAATGCGGATGTGTCTTTAGTGGCATACATAATTTGTTCTTCAGTTCATCTAATTCCCAGTTACTCGTTCTGATCTCCTTGGGTTTCTCCAGCTGCAAATAAAACTAATCAAATACATGTAAAAATTAGTTGTAACTCTACCAAGTAACTCTACAAGTACTGAGATCTTTATAGTTGTTTATCCATGCATTAGGGACGGTGGCATGATCAATCATTTGTTGCAAAAATAAGCTGGAAAATAGCTAGTCAGTGGGTAAGGGTTATGGGATCTAATAAATACTATCCAAGTCAAATTCAGGCACTCAAAACTCTATTGTTAGCCTTCCAAAGAATTTCGGACCTAGAGGTCAACATGCACAAATCTGAGCTATTTATCTAATCTGACACACAACAAAATGGACAAGGGCTGGCAATAATCATGGGATGCCGCCTCGGATCGTTTCCCTTCACTTACTTTTAAATTTCAACCTCAATAATTAGATTTTACATTCCGAATCTGTAGTTACAAACTTGAGTAAATTAATCAATCAAACAGGGGCATGACTCTTGTTTTTTCTCAAAAAAAATATATTTATATACCTTTCTTTTAAAGACAAGGGCACTTAAAGATGACAAACCCCATTTTTAAACTGGTTTTGTTAATTTGGTGGCAGCCAATTCACCAATATCGATCATTGGTTGAACCTGAATATTGTAATCTTTTGCTTACTTGTCAGCATCAGTTGAAATGCTCATCTCCACCTTTAAAAAACATATGCAATTTTTGGTTAATAAACTATTAAAAGAATTATATTAATGCACTTATTAATTAATATCTAACCTTCAGATAACTTCTATTTTCCTACATTGATTTCAAACTCGATTGGATTCCAGAATTTATAATATGAAGTACAAAACAACATTTATCAAATTCTTCCCAGGTCTGAATTTGAATAACAACGGTTTTATTCGAATGTTCACCTACAAATAAAAAAAAAATATTAAAACCTTCAGAAACACCACAACGGTTTTATTCCAGAATTGGATTTGTTTTATATAATTAAAAATGTTGTAATACGCTAACTATATTGAAGTTGTCCATAGTTAATTAAAGTGGAGTTATGTTGAAATTATTACTATTTTAGTTTTCTCCAAAATCTAACTAAGGATAAGCAAGTTTAAAATTGTTTAGTATGTCAAATCTATTGCAGTGTCAAATTTACTATAAACCGTAAATAATACGCTCGAAGTGGTGCTCAAAATGAGTATTTAAGAAGTTACAATATAAATTGGTTCATGCATAATTTGTGCTTGCCCACACAAGTTATTCAGTAAGTGTTAAACATATTTACATGCTTACAAAAAGTGTGAACTAAGAAATTAAAATTTAACAAAATGCAAATATATAAGACGAGGTATCAGTTGTTTCAGTGACACATCTTAAAAAATATATGTTTAAAATTAATTTAATTTTACAATTTCAATTAATAAAAAAAAAGTAATTTATCTTGTTTAATATAAGAAACAATGTATATGTGTCAAATTCAATTATATTTAGTTTTAGTGCAAGATCAACGTGGTGAAAAATCAATAGTTGGATGAAGTCAATTCCTGTGTTGATTTTTTTTTATTATACCAAATTTGGCATCAAAAAGTTACTTTTCACTTCACCAAAATAACACTCTATACGATAAAAACGGAAAAATAAAACTTTTTTGGAAAACCTTTTTGCATAATTGCATCACTTTATTAGCTAATTTTTTTAATCTAATAATAAACAAAATCAACATTAAAACTTTAGAAATTCTTGTGAAAATTTGAAAGATCGACGGGAATGGATCTAATTTTTTAGAATGGTTAGTCTTGTTTATTTACATTTAAGGAAAAAATGTAATGTGTTTCATATAGAATAATTAGCCTTGTTTATTTTTATGGAATCACAATTTAAGAATGCATTTTTTGCATCTTTCACCTTATGATCAAGCAATAATCTTTTTCATAAAATGTTTGCAGCCAATTCTTCTATGGAACAAAATGCAGCTAGTAATTTTAGAATTTTTTTTAAATAAAAAATGAATTCAAAATTGAAGCATGTCATTTAATAGAAAGTATTAGCAACACATTAAATTTCTCACATATCTTAGTAAAAAAAAAAAAAAACTATGTGCGCTAATATAATATATATGTATCAGTAGAAATAGAAAAACTAACTGAGATTGGACTTTCCGGATCCAATCCCAGAATTGAGCTCGGATTCGGCGGATTCATTTTGATTAGGAGGAGAGGAGAGCACTCTCAGTTGGAGTGTCCGAGTGAAGGGTAAGCACGAGTAAGAATGTGTGTTACTAATTTCATTTTTAATTTTAAAATTATTATTTTGTTTAGTTGATTAATAATAAAAACATATCCTAAGTACATTTTAACATTAACATTTGAATAATTATTTCTTAAAAGTTGAGTTGATAAAAATCTTAAGAAATCACAACTATTTTTAATTTAAGAGGATAGTTAACTAACTGAAGTGGAGTTATGTTGAAGTCGTTAGTATTCGGTTTTCTCCAAAATCTAATTGAGGGTAATTAAATTAAAAATTATTTAGTATGCCAAATCTATTGCAGTGTCAAATTTTCTATAAACCGTAAATAATAAGCTTGAATTGGCACTCAAAATAAGTATTTAAGAAGTTATAATATAATTTGATTCATACATAATTTGTGCTTGCTCACACAAATTATTCAGCAAGCATTAACAGCATTTACATGCTTACAGAAAGTGTGAACAAAGAAGTTATATTAATTCCAAGTTGGTAGCTGTTGCCAATTCTTTCAAAAAGAAGAAGAAGAAGTTAAATTTATCAAATTCAAATTTATAAGATGAGGTACCAGTTTTTTAGTGATACATCATAATAATATTATTTTTAAAATTAATTTAATTTTTCAATTTCAATTAATAAAAGTGAATCATTTATCTTGTTTAATATAAGAAGCAATGTATATGTGTCAAATTTAATTATATTTAGTTTTAGTGCAAGATCATGTTGAAAAATTAATAACTGGATGACGTCAATCCCTATGTTGATTTTTTTATGTTATACCAAAATTGGCATCGAAAAGTTACTTTCCACTTGACCAAAATTGCACTCTAGCTTCCTATAAAAACGAAAAAAGCAGGAGCCAAAAAAAAAAAACGAAAATAACATTTTTTTTTGGAAAACTTTTTTGCATAATTGCATCACTTTTTTTGAGAAAAGCATAATTGCATCACTTTATTAGCTAAAATTTTTAACTAATAAAAAATAAAACCAACATTAAATCTTTAGAAATTCTTGTGAAATTTTAAATGATAGACTAGAATGGATCTATTTTTGTAGAATGGTTAGTCATGTTTACTTGCATTTGGAAAAAAATATAATGTGATTCATATAGAATAATTATTTTAGCTTACTTTTATGGAATTCACAATTTAAGAATGCAATTTTTGAATCTTTCACCTCATGATCAAACAATATATTCTTACTCACCTTATGATCAAGAAAAAATATATTCTTTCATCTTATGATCAATCAATGTTTGCAGCCAATTCTTCTATGGAACAAATGCAGCCAATAATTCTAAATTTTTTTTTTTTGAAATAAAGAATGAATTCGAAATAGAAGCATGTCATTATTTATTATAAAAAATAGGATATTCATTATTCTTCATTTTTTAATTAGCCACGTATTAATTTCTCACATATCTTAGTAAAAACAAAAAACTCTGTGCACTGATTTAGTATATCAGTAGAAGAAATAGAAAAATTAACTGAGACTAGACTTTCTAAATCCAATCCCTGAACAGAGCATGGACCTGAAAAATGTGATCCCGGATTTGGGATCGAATGTGCCAAGTGTGATCCCTTCTCAAAAAATTTATTTTATTCGGTTTCATGGGCTTTAACGAAAAATAAGAAAAACTATCCAAAAGTTTTGATCCATTCAATTAGTTTAAAACATTAATTTTTTTCATCATTTTTTTACCGCTTGATTTTGTACTAAACAAGTTCAAAATATTTAAAAATTTTCATATATATACATCACTCATGAAGTAGATCGGTTTCAACAATTTAAATTCGTCGTTTTAAAACCAATCCAATAAATTTTGAAACTTATACTCACCAAATTCTCTTACTGAGCATAGAACAAGTTAGCTTTACTCTTATTGTATTATACAAAACTAATTTATAATTATCAAATTCACGTTTCATTATTATGAAAATTAGACACTGTTTATCATCGTGTCAATTTACTGGAACTCGAAATTATTTATTTTCCGTTTCAAAGTTTTAAATTAATTAAATAGAACAAGACAAAAACACACATTCCAAATTCTTTTTCATTTTAAGTTATTTGATTTCAAACCTGCTCTGAATCTTTTGACTATCTGCATTGATCCTGTATCCGATTAAATCGGCATCAAGATTTGTGAGCAGCTGATGCAGTGTTGAGAGAGCTTCCTATAGAAGAAAATCAGACGGCTCAAGATTTAGCAAATATATTGTTCGTTCAGAGTATTACAAAAAAATTTTATAAGTATGAGATGGGAAAGCATGTTCAAACACATTTGTTCGTAAAATGTTATATCGTTTTCATTAGATTAATATTTCGCATTTCTAAAATAGTATTTACTGAATGTAATTTCTTTATAAGAATTATCTCATTTAAAAAAATAGTTTTTTTCAATAAATAATTATCTTTCTGAAATGAAGTTTGAAGTATTATTTTTTTTTCATTTATCTGATTAAACAAAAAAAATGTACTTTTCCTACCATTTTTATAGATCTACACCTAGACCAATATTTTCTAAACTTTTAGTGAGAATTATTCTCTAAAATTTCGCGCTTTGAAAATTTTATCAATTTTATACATTACTACTGCCTTTTAATACTAATTACTTTAACTGACTTGTTTTTAGTTTCACAAATTACTACGGTTTTCCATAAAAATGTTAACAGAGCAATTTTTAATTGAATACAACGCACATATTATAAAATCAAAATAATGCTACATATAATTTGTATGTAGCATGAATCCAAATCTGTTATGGTAAAATCTTTACCTGTCATATGGCCGGTATCAATTTGGTAAACCACATGTACATGCAAAACAATTTCCAACATTTCTTTTATCTGTTGCTTATTTTTAAAGAATTTATAAAATTAATCAATATTGTTGAAAAAAATTGTGACTTCTTCTACGATTTTTTCTGCTGATTTTTTTTTAAAAATTGTCAAATTACTTAACAGATTTTCCGTAACATAAACAGTGCATCTAACGTGTAACGAGTCAGTGTGAGCAATAACGAGTTAACAAATGACTCGCTCCATCTGACCTCTAAGAATAGGTGAGGAATAACATGTGGGATGAGGAGAGACACATCTCACAACCAATAAAAACCGACAACACCCAGAACACTTTGTTTTTTGTGCCGTGGATATTTAATTGGGACCCGTATCCTCCCAGGTACCTGACTCAAGAGAATTGACACGGATGGCCCAGATTTACTCTCAGCCGGTGCCTACTCGGGATGACATAGGGGGTCAGTATTATTTATGCTTTGAGATTCGTGCTAAGTGACTCAACACAATTTTAGACCGTCCGATTCAATTCTCTTGAGTCAGGTGACCTGAGAGGATGTGAATTCATTTAATTGCACATTGTGTGTGTGAAGTGATGAAGCGACGAATTAGAAATTGTGGTGTTCGCTAGACTGAAAGTTACATAGTTGAGGCATTAGGCAAATGATTACCACTGTGACATTGT
>JAJGRW010001033.1:779928-896464 GCA_025461045.1 Carex parvula | reverse complement strand
ATACATTTCAAGGTGACAGAGAGTGACGACAACCTCCTTCTGCAAAGCATCTAACGTATCAGGATCATTTACTTTGCAACAAATGGCGTTGAAGAAAAAACAAAGCTTTGTGATCGTCTGTCTAACGCACGGTGGCAATATGCCCCGAATTGCAACAGGAAGAAGCTGTGTCAGTAAAACATGACAGTCGTGGGACTTCATACCTATCAATTTTAATCCCTCCAGTGAAACCAGGTTCTTAAAATTTGAAGAATATCCAGATGGTACTTTTACACCATGAAGGCATTCACATAAACTTGTTTTTTCTTTTTTTGACAACGTATGCATGGCGGGTTTTAGGTATGTGCAAAGTTTACCCTTTTCTCTTTCCTTCTCTGCCGGTTGTAGATCCGGCCGTATGTTCAAGAATTGCATGTCTTTTCGGGCATTGATACCGTCCTTAGTCTTTCCCGGAATATTCAACAATGTTCCAACCATGTTATCACACACATTTTTAACCACGTGCATCACATCGAGACAGTGTCGAACCTCTAAATGCTCCCAGTATGGCAAATCCCAGAATATTGATCTCTTCTTCCATGTAATTTTCGGAGACCCTTTCTTTCTCACCGCCTTTTTTTTCCATTTCCCAAACTGATTTTCAATATCCTTTACCTCTCGAATAAACTTGTTGGCCGGTCAATGGATAATTTACTGTGACATTCTCGGTCTTTCCATTGAATGCTTCTTTCTCTTTCGGTGTGCGTGGTTGGCAGGAAGAAATCTACGATGACCCATGTACAACTTTTTCGAGGAATGTGGTAGCCACATATCGACTGTATCATCCATGCAAATAGGGCACGCTTTTTCCCCTTTAACACTATAACCCGACAAATTACCATAGGCCGGAAAATCATTAATGGTACAGAAATCATGGCCCGTAAAGTGAATTTCTCCTTGGTATATGCATCAAATATCTCCACTCCGGGATGCCATAACTTGCTTAAATCCTCAATCAACGGCGCTAGATACACATCTATGCATTCCGGGCTGTTTGGGTCCTGATATCCAGCAAGGTCAGCATGATGTATTTGCGTTTCATACATAACCACGGCGGAAGATTATAAATGCACAAAAGAACCGGCCAACTGCTATGCTTACTGCTCATGCTACTGTGCGGATTCACTCCATCTGCACTCAGCCCGAGCTTTAGGTTTCTTGGGTCACCGCCAAATTCGGAGAAATCTTCTGTCAATATTTCTCCACTGAGGAGAATCAGCGGGGTGCCGTAATTTTCCGTCCCTTTTTCCGGTATCGGCATGCCAACGACAATAATTTCGCATCTTTGGCATTTGAGAACAAACGTTTGAATCTTGGTATCACGGGGAGGTACCATAGTACTTTTGCCGGAGGTCCTTTATCCGGTTTATCACTCCCCATTTTATCGCTGGTTAGATGCTTTCTACTATAACGTGATGCACCACATTTTGGACACTCGTGGAAATCTTCGTACTCATTTCGATATAATATACAATCATTTGGACACGCGTGTATTCTCTGAACTTCCAAATCCACTGGACACAACATTTTCTTCGCTTCGTAAACATTATATGGTATCTCGTTTCCGTCCGGAAGCATTTCTTTCAATGTTTGTAATAACGCAGTAAAACTTTATCACTCCAACCGTTTGATGCTTTAAGGTTATACAATTTTAATACACCTTTCAATTTTGAAAATTTAGAACAACCGGGATACAATTCCTTATTAGAATCTTCGTACAAATTCTCAAATACAGAGTACTGCTTATCATTATCAAAATCCTCTTCTAAATCACGTAACATTTGATCAACATTCTCAGTTTCATCTACCACCGCATCATCGGTCCCATCGTGTGGTCCATCACCACTTCCGTCACTCCCACCAGTATGGTATTCCTGATGCTCACTACCTATATCGGTTTCCAAACTCTCGCCATGCCATATCCAACGCTTATATTGTTGCTTGAATCCACGTCGGATTAAATGGTTCCTCACTTGGTTGGGATTGGAAAATTTATTCATATTGTTACAATCACGACAAGGACACGACATCAGCCCAGTCCCATTCTTCGCCGTATCGTCCGTAGCAACTTTCATAAATTCATCAACACCGGCCATATATTCATTGGATATACGTGATGTTCCGTACATCCAACTGCGGTCCATCTGCAATTATAAGAAAAAACAATTAAGCACAAGGGAATATATGGTACTTTAAATGTTCACACTAGGGCTTACATGGGGCCGGTTACCATTCTATCCCACTCTTTGAATACTTTGTCTCAGTAGTGACCACTTGTTAGTCGTGTTTTAGTATTTAAGGGAATTTCGGCAGCATTTCCCCTTAGTTCCCCAAATATTCGGGGAACTAAGAGGAAATGCTGCCGAAATTCGCTTAAATACTAAAACACGACTAACAAGTGGTCACATCCTAATTGAGACAAAGTATTCAAAGAGCAGTCCCAAAACGGGGACTATTCAAAATTAATCCCTAATGGATTAATTTTGAACGGGTTTTATGACCTAAAGGCATTATTCATTGGGTTGTGGCTCGTAAGACAATACTCTAGCTAGATACCTAATGGTGGAAATACCTTTAATTAACTATATATACTATTATCAAAATACATGATCAAGTTTCATTCACAAAGCCAAACACGAGGTTCATGTTGCACTTACAATTTTTTTCGACGCCGAATCGAGTGAGATGAAGATCGTTGCACCAGATTCCTCAATAATAGCCAATCTACAAAAATAATAAGAATTGAGTTGAGCTTTTGAAGCAAAATACACCACATGAGCCCTAATATAAAAACAAATTTACCATTCTTGAGTCTCATCAATCCAAGTTAATTTGATTGATATGTGCTTGTAGAACGAGAATTATAGATCAAATATAAAACGTACACTTGAATTTCCTAATTTCTTGATTCTCTATGGGATTGTGCCTAAAATTAGTTAGCATTTTAAATTAAAAATGAAGGAATCGGGTTTATATTACCTCAATCAACCATCAACCGAGATAGATCAACAAATGAGGAAGAGAAACACTTGTTTCGGGTAGAGAGAGTTCAGAGAACGAAAACACCTCAAAGAGGGCAGAGACAGATCGCGCACTGGAAAGGGAGCAAATTAAAAGACCTCGTATTGCGGAAAGGGAGAAGAAATTAATTATCTGGATCGGTTAAGTTATAATACCGATCCTGATAATCATCAGCACCGGTTCATTTTTTAGCCGATCCTGATAATCACCAGCATCGGTTTGTTATTAACCGATCTTGATGAGTATCAAGATATTCTGCCATAAAACGTCCCAACGTTTTGTAAAACGTTGAAAACGTTTTAGTTTAACTTAGGTCAAAAATTCAAATTTCTGTGAGAATTCTTAAAACGTCTGCGACGATTAAAAAACGTCTCAGAACGTTTCCTCTGGTTAAATGCTTGATAAATAACTTGATGATTTCTTCAGTCCAAGTGCTCTAAATTGCAATTCCAATTGTCTTGAACATGCATATCATCACAAATATAACCATACGAAAGATAATCAATTTAGGATTAAACATGCAATCATATACCTAACAAAGTTCAAGTCAAATACCATAGGAAAAATAAAAGTGCAATCATACAACATAGAAATAATAAAAGTTCATGTAACACAAATAACATAGCATAGCAATCACTTAGCAAATTCTAATTGTAAAAGTTCATAGAGATTTAAATTTCGGGATCATCGTCATCATCTCCTTCGTCACCCTCTTCATCATCTTCATCATCATCATCTTCGGAAGGTATGTGAGGGGCACTAGTGGACGCACCACTAGAAGCACCATATTGCTTCACAAAGCGCCGAGCGAGTTCCGAAGTGGTGAGATCAATATCATAAATTGCTTCGGCGTTTTTGCGACCTTGAATATGGATTTTGCGTGATCTTGACTTCAAGATTTTAAGATCGTTGTTGATCGCGGTAAATTGGTTGTTATTGGCTATTTGGTATTCTTGCATGTGTTGAACAATCCAAGCCAATTGATTTTCCGCTCCTTGAGGAAGTTCATCTTGAGCCATTGGTGGTATTGGTGGTTGTTCAGGTTGAGCCGGCGATTCTTCTTCATACGGATCCCAATATTGGTTAGGTAGAGCATTTGGAGCTTTTATCCAATCATTGATAGGTCTGATGTCAGGTTTTATCATTGGTAAACCCGAACCCGATACACTTTTGACCCAACCATGTTTGGGTAGAATATCAAGCAAATGATTAGGCTCATTTTGAATGAGATGACTTGGGACGGTTATGCCATGTAGGCGAATCATGCGATGAATTAAATGGCCATAGGGGAGATTGGCAACAGAGCTAGAATAGCAAGCAATCATGTGACGAAGAATGATAAAAGGGATGTTGAACCGTTTTTCATCCATGGAGATGAGGTGCCTCAAATAGTACATTGGACCTCTTTCAATGTTAGATTTGATCGTTGCTTTGGGTATGAGAATATTGTTAACGAAAAGAAATAGCAAACGATGTAAAGAGGGAAGAGATGAGGCATAGAGGGGTTTAACGCCAAAGTTACGGCGAGCAAACCAGGTTTTGTAGTGATCGGATGATTCTAAAGCAAGTTCGGGCCAATTCCGAAGAAGATAGGCTTCTTCACCTTCATTGACTAACCCAAGCCAACTGGCGACATTGTCCAAAGAGAGAATGATTTCTCGGCCACAAACATAGGACTTGACAAGAAATGGGTCTTCGGAGAAAGTGAGATTGCAATAAAAGGTTTTGGTAATCATCTCACTATAGGGTTCATCACACGTGATCAAATTTTCCCAAGGCCAATGACGGATAAACCGATAATTTTGTCATCCTCGGGAAATGAGAAGGTAACCGAGGCCTTGTTGAAATAATAACAATTCGATAATTTTCGATCCGAAAATTGACCCATGAAATTGGTGTGAGCAATTGGATTTCTAAATAAATAGGTGTTGGATCGATAAATATTGGTATCCTGTTCAATCTCAGTGGCACTAGATTGACCCGCATCGTTGCGAGACCTCTTCTTTCGAAGGATATTCAATTTGGAGAGTTTTGGTGCCATTGATAGAAGAGAGAAATTGAAAATTACCGATTGAATATTGAAGTACAAATCCGTGAAGAGAACGACTCAAGAAGTGCAATGATGAAGACGGATCGTCGATTGAACGGTCGGATTGCCGGATTTGAAAAGGTGGCGAGATTTAGGGTTTTGGTGGAGAGAGAGAAGGCGGGAGAAAACCTTGATTTTAAGAGGAGAAATGGAAGGAGGGTTGAGAGGAGAGGAGAAATCACTTTAAAATAAGTGATTTGGTGGTTTGTGGTGGTTGTAGTAGAGATTGAAGGGCTAGGGTGGCGGAGAGAAGAAGAGAAAAGAAGAAGAGAGGAAGAGTCGGTTCGCAGGGGTCGAAGAGGCGCCGAAAACGTCTGGGACGATTATAAAACGTCTCACAACGATTTCTTCTGGACATTTGAAGATGAAAATTTTGGTTTTGAATTTTGATTTTAACATTAAATCGTCAGGACGTTTCACAAATCGTCTAGGACGTTTTTGTACTTTTTGTCATAATTAAAAAGCTATTTTGAAGTCTGAGAATTTAATTAAATCGTCCATTATGGTGGATGGATATTAAATGCAAAACTAATCTCAGGATCGGTTAATTATGGTGCACCGATCCCGATACTATCTCGATCGGTCTTTTATTTGAAACCGACGCCGGTAGTACACACACAGGATCGGTGTATTATTAATAACCGATCCTGATACGTAAAGGTGGCACGTAAAATGAGGCGCCTTCTCCTCTTCCCCTCTTCCCCTCTTCACACTCAAACCTTTCAACTTCAATTCAAAAATCTGCCATTTTCTCTCCTTCAACACTCGCCATTTCTTGCAGTAGGTTTTCATTGATCACTTTTTCAAGGTTTTAATGTCCTTCCTTTCTTTGATCACTTTGTTTTCATTATTTTTTACGTTGTACGTGTATTTTCTCGTATTAGAAATGCCTCCTCGCCGTCGGTTCATAACCAGCAAGGGCGATGACTTTGCACAGCACTTCACCAAGCGAGAGTTGAAGGAGTTCTTCCACAGTGATGACCCGGCCTTGGCACTCCTAGCTGAGTGCATTCTCGATTCAAATCCTTACCTCGATCTGGATAGTGACGGTGATGAGGACAGTGAGGGTGAAGAAGTTGAGCTCGAGGTGAATGCTCTTCCAACCTTTGCTGAGATGGTGGAGTGCTTCGAGTGCCTCTTGTTGGCCAAGGAGGATGCCGTGCTCCGTTGTGAGACATGTCGCAACACATTCCATCCGGAATGTGTTGGCGAGGAGGTCAAGAAGAACAAGGACCTCCGACTTGTCGAATGGAGTTGCCCAACATGCATCGACGGCCCTCTTGAAGACTAAGTTTATTTTTTTTTTGCAACTAATTAAGTTTATTTTGAGATCTATATGATCTAACTTCTTATATATGGTATGAATTTGTTAATTTACTTCTTTTGGATATGAACTTGTCATTTTGAGATCTATATGATCTAACTAAGTAAGTTACCTTATTATTGATATTATGGTTGTTTTTATTTATGGTTGTGTGTGATGCTTGATTAAATTATGATTTGTTTGGCATATTTGTTTTAATTGCATATTTGTATGTCATGTGTGAATAATGGGTGTCAATCACAAATGAGTTGCTTGAATAATTGGTGTGGATAAGAAATTATATGATTTGAGAATATACATATATATCTATATCTGCCTGAAAAGGAAAAAAAAATGGCAGAAAGACATTCATCAGGATCGGTTTTTTACGTTTTCACCGATCCTGGAAACCATGAAGATCGGTTATTCGTAAAAACCGATCGTGATAATCATCGGAATCGGTGATCTTAAAACACCGATCATGAATGGCTTATCTGCAACTTTTTGATTTTTTAAAGCAAAAAACGATTATTTCTTCAAATTTTTATTTTTTCTGCTTACTATATGGATTTATATTGAAAATGTCAAATCTGGACAAATTGGCGCTCATTTCTTTCACCAAATTTAGGTCTGGAAGAGGGGACAAGGGGGTCTACACAAGTCGGTGGTTCTTCTCTGCTGTTGCCATCAGAGTTTACTGAAATTAATATGAAAAAAAAAATTTAATAAATTATATTTCATGTTCAAGAGTTGAATGAAGGATAAGGACCTTCAAAAAAAGCAAGAGTCCGATGAAAGTTCGAAAAATCATATGTTTCTTATATGGAATCGAAAAAATTTGAATCTTATTCTATGGAATCAAAAAATTCATTTGTTTCTTCTATTCTGAAAATTTTTTACAGGATCGGTTATCTATTTAGCCGATTTTGAATGTTAACTGTCAGCATCGGTTAATAAAAAAAACCGTTCAGGATACTTGACAATCAAGATCGGTGTGTTTTTTTACCGATCTTGTTTATTAGCTGGATCGGTGTATAGGTAAACCGATCCTGATACACATTATCTACATCGGTTAAACCTGTAACCGATGTTAATACTTAACAATCACGAGCGGTTATCGTGTTTGCCCGATCCCAAAGGTATTAGCGTCAGTGTTTTATTTTAACCGATCCTGATGAGGCGATACTGTTTGCACATTTTCCACTAGTGTTTTGAAGAAGGTGTATTGAAGTTATACAATTTGAGCTTTGATGCATAGTGATGCATATCGCTTAAGTTTTCAGTACACTCAATCTATGTGATTAGTGTCAACATTGTGACTCTAGTCCAAGTTGGAGATTGATGGTGTTAGTGTCCTAGAGCAAATGTTGCTCTATAATATTATTTATATAATGGTTGATTTAATCAACTTGTTCTTTGAGTTTGACATTACTTTATAGTATCTGGAATACGAGATTCTGAAAACACTATTTAGTAATAAGTAATAAACTCTAGATTTTCCTAATCTTTGTATACAGTAAGGAACATTGTTTATAGATAAGATTAGTGTGAGGATTAAATGTTGATTGTGTTTCACAGATCAATCGATAGTGAATCGGTTTAATCTCACAGATGCATATTAGCGGAATATGGCATTGAAATGACCTAATGTGAACATTGATAGATTATGTGTTTGGTGTCATTATATGTTCACATGGTGTAAATATCTTATGTCTGAGATCATTCAGTTTTCTCATATAAAGAATTTGTCTTGTGGTATTGTCTAACGTTTTCTGCAAAGAACAGTTATAAGGGCAATTGCTCAAGATTATATTCCTCATATGGAGAAGTCCACGAATATCAAAATGGCAATTATCCCGTATGAAATACTAGTAGATATTGTGTAAGCGATGAAATCTAAGGGCCCCTTGATGAAGCAAGACTGTAATGCATGCAGTACGATCAAAGTGTTGATCGTACATTATATAGTCGAACTTTCGATTCAAGAAACGTAATAGATAATGTTCATAAGGATGACACAATCCTAATACCTGAACATATCAATTAGAGATATCATGTGATAATGGATAATTACAGGGGTAGTATATGATACTGTCTATATTGGATCAATGATACTGTTAGAGAACATGTCATCCGTATTAATTGGGTAATCATAAGGCTTTATGCTAGAAGCTATCTATGATCAATAGAATGTGATTCTATTGCCAACATAAATACATATCCAAAGCGGTTACACCATATAAGGTCACTGATGAGATATCGTATTGAGATATGATACTTAATGGTGTTATGTGATAACAGTAAGTCAAATCCTAGAATGTATTTTGTGATATGAGATATCGCATAGGGCATTTGATGTCTCATTATTAGACCTATAAATCCGACCAATTTTTGTACCAAAATCTGTGTTTTAAACCACCAAATCGTGTCTTTTACATTGAATTTACATTGAATATCTATAGAATGTGGTACTGCTATGTTTTCATTCTTACTTTGCAGAAAATGAGCGAACTCAGGAAAAATTGTGAGTTATGGAACCCTACACTCGGGCGGCGTCAGATCCCACGCGGGTAGCGTCAGATTCCACGTGGGTCGCGTCAAATCCTGAAATTTCAGCACCGAACTTAAAACAGTCATAACTTTTGACTCGTAACTCCGTTTTGAGCGTATGACCACTTTTCGAAAAGCTTACGAGAAGATCTACAATCTGAGCCAAAGGCATGCGGGCCGCATCAGATCTCACACGGGTCGCGTCAGACTTTTTCGGAAACAGAAGCAGAATTGGAAACAGAGGCTAATTGAAGGAAGGTCGGCCAGAAAAGTTATAAGAGGGGATTTCTTGCACCTGAGGGGGCATTCTGGATCTGAGGGATAATTCCTAGGGTTAGGAGAGACGGCTGGCTGGGAGGCGAAGAAGAGAGGAGCTGAACGAGAGTTTTGCGACGAATCTTCATCGTTCTTCTAGTTTTTCTATGAACTCCTTTATCTTTATTTGTTTTGCTTTCTTTTTGACCATGCTTGAGTAGTTTACTTAGTTTCTAGGGTTACGATGTAGTTCGATACCTTGTTTTGTATGCATGTTGTTTGAATTTGTGTTGAACAATAGTGTTTAATTGTTTGAGTATTATTCTAACTGCTTTGTTGAAGTTGATTGAATGATTCATGTTTGTTTACTGTTAGATGTCTATAGCATCTTTCTTGTACTTTGGCCTTGATGTTTCTTTCAACCAAACTTAGTATCTGAGGTAGGTTTACGAGCCGTGAGGCGAGTCCAAAAAGTAACTGAGAGGTGAACTTTTCCACTTATCGAGAGGTAGTGGTTACCTTTAGTAAACCGAACAATTAACTTAGATTTAAAACCCTAAGAAGGTGAAATTGCATTTCCGATACCAGGTTTATTAAGCCAACAAACGAGAGTTGAGGTTTAGGAACATTAGGTTCGGTCAATGAATCCTTACACTAAAGAACAACGCAAAAACAGACAACTGCTGCATTTCCTCGAGGTCCACGCGGACCGCGTATGAGAGTACGCGGGTCGCGTGTGAAAGCATGCGGGTCGTGTGGGTACCGAGAGGCAAGGTTGACAATGAAATCGAAAACCCTGGAAACGCTTTCTCTATCTGATAAAACCAAACTTTTATTTTCTGTCAATTTAATTACTTCTGTCATCAATTGAATTTAGGATTTAAATAAACCAAACCAACCTTTTTCCAACTTATAGTACCTAATTGATTTAAATAGAATTCCAGATTTGATTTAGAACCGTCCTGTGGATCGATACCTGACTAGACTATACGACGGGATTGTGCACTTGCAATCTTAGTCGAAAGTTGAATAAGGTTAAAAGCTACAGCTTGCTGTAGTAAAACTTTGTGATACACTTTTGTGCGAACAAGTTTTTGGCATTCAATCAACACATATATGTTATATGTGATATGAGATATCGCCTCCCTCCACCGCCGTCGTCGCCACCACCGTCGCCACCACCACTTGAGGCCGATCGGCCAAGTTGAGCCGATCGCCTCATATTGTGTGAGGTGTTATTCTTCTCATCTTCTCGAGCTCTTTCTAGATCTAGTATTGGATCTTCATTTGCTCTTCGGTTTGATCCCCTTTTTCTTATTTGTTTGTTCTCATTTGAGATGCTCATGTGTTGAGCCTTTGCTTGATCTTTTGATTCATTCCTTGTGTTGGATTGTGAGTCTACAAGTGAAGTTGAAAGGGTTTGATTTTGAAGAGATTATAGTACAAATAGCATTGGAATCATCTCTCTCGATCAAGATTTGAGGTTACCATTGTGGTAACTTGGAGAAGAAAGCACAAGGGAGACAAAGGTGCTAGCTTTGGTGGCTCTCGCTCCATTCACTTGGAGAGGTGATGTTTTAAACTCTATGCTTGTTCACATGTGTGATGTGAACCATAAACTGCGTGGATGATTGCTTTCCTAATCGTAAGATCGCACATGTTATACTATAAAATTTAAAAGTGCACCATCTAGCTGCATGCAAATTCCATCAGTGTGTACTCCAACGCTACGGAGAGTCGGGGAGGTTTGTTGGTCGTCTGGAAGAGATGTTACATTATAAAAAACAGTTGAGTTACCTGTCATACTTGTACGGCAATGTTACAACAGATTCACAGTGGAAGGCTAATTTTGGTGACCAATGTGTATGGACCTCCAATAAATGCGGATAAGCAGGACTTTATAGCGGAATTGAAAGGTCTATCACGACTAATATCACCGGTCCCATGGTTACTCGTCCGGGACTTCAATTTAGTCAGGTGGATTATAGACAGGTCGGATGACTTGAGAAGCTCAGTTCTCATGGATCTGTTTAATGAGGTGCTATCTGATCTACAAGTCATTGAAATTCCCCTGCAAAACCAGCAATCCCCTGCAAAACCAGCAATACACTTGGTCAAATAAACGTCCTACACCTAGCTTCTCAAAACTAGATAGGATCTTTATTAGCACTGAGTTGTCATCGCAGTTTCCGCTAATCAATCTTACTACCTTAGAGACGACTGCCTCAGACCATGTGCCGCTTTTGCTCTCATGCAAACATCCGCACACGACCCCAAGGATTTTCATATTGGAGAAAAGCTGGTTCTGTTACCCAAAAATGAAGGAAGTTGTGCAGCTGCTGTGGTCCCAGGGACAGTTTCACGACACTGGATCAAATCAATGCCATTGTCAAGCTCTAAAAAAAAAAGAATACAACAAATCAATACATAGGTAAGATTTCCCTACATATAACGGACTCATACTGAGATTAGCACAAAAGACTTCTCTCGAACGACTATAGATACCGAAATTCGAACAATTGTCGATTTTCCTCCATACTCGCAGGCACTCATCTATATATGATGAAATTTGGATTTGGATACAACTTATAGAGCAAGAATGAAACTCAGAAGGGGATATTAATATGTTCTTGGAGATACCAATGAGCGAGGAAAAAATAGATTTGGATCATATCATATGGAAAGGAGGATCAAAGATTCTCGTACAGGTTAGTGCGTGTCAGAAGTTAGCATGGCTTTAAACGGTCCCATGCTATATTGGTATTACTATATACTTTGTCACCCTCTACTTTGTCATATCATATGAGGAGGGTTCAAATGTCTTCATTTTTTGTGCCTTCATCATGTCTCCATTTTTAAGAACTTCAATAACCTAAAATTTAAAACTTAAAAGTCAAAATAAAACGTCGAATATGATCTACATCATTTTATCTATGCACTGTAAAAAATTGTGACATCTCAACTTTATTTTGATTGCCATCAAATCAGATCTTGTAAAAACATACTAATGTGGATAATTTCTAGACGTTGATTTTTCAAATGATTGATTCACATATAAAATTGAAATGTAATATTTTTTTGTATGAACACATGGAGAAAATAACATAGATCACATCTAACGATTTTATTTTGACGTTTAAGTTTTAAATTTTGATTTATTAACATATTTAAAAATGGAGGCATGGTGGAGGCACAAAAAATAGAGGCATTTGAACCCCTCTCTCTCTCTCTCTCTCTCTCTCTCTCTCTCTATATATATATATATATATATATTAATATCGTATACTATTTATTTTAATTAATAGATATATTTTTATTTTCGGACTAATTTTAAGAAATAGTACTAATATAATAGAAAGCTTGAAAAAATAACTTTAGCCACTTAAAAATGGTTTAAGATATGGTTTAATCTCTTAAAAAGATTTTTTTTATATTATCTACTTGTTTGCTAGATCCTTGTTCGTATGAAAATGTTTTCATTAATTTGCATAGAACACTCGTAGTAAAACCAACATTTTTTAATTAATCACCAAACAATTAGTCACTAATTGTAATAAATGCATTTTTACCTTTCCAAAATTAATTTAAAAATACTATGCAATAAGTTCTGCAGATTTATATTTCTAAACACACACTGATAAGTGCGGCACAAAAAATTTCATTTTCTTGTTGAATATAGATAAAAGAAAGTGTTCGAAATATTATTTTTTAGTAAAATTGAGAGTCACATCACTTAATTAGTTTAATATTCACAATAAATTATTTATTTAGGTTTAAAGCATGTGACCTCTTATACAGATCGAAGTCAGAGAATATTGCTTTTGCAACTTAACCAAAAACAAATTTTTGTTTGAAACATTCTCATGCGTATGCGAAAAAACGAGGTCTGATTCAAATTCCCAAGGTTTCAATTTGTTTGTTTTTTTTTTTGTTTTTTGTCATTTCTCATGGTGTGTCATGCCCAATAAAAATGAGAAGGAAGACGGACATTTTGAGAATTAAATCCCAAAATCTCCTATATTTTCAACTTTATGGTTTTCAAGAGTAGAAATGCCGAGCGGCACAAATTAATTAAAAGCTCGGTTTATTCCCAAAATATTACTTGGACAAGTACTTCCAATTAATAAAGTATTTTTAGACCCAGCTGCTTAATTAGCAAAGGATGGCGTTTATGGAAATTAACGTTCTCCAGGCCCGGCCATACTTGTTGCCTGATATGAAAACGTTCTCCTAGCTCCCATTTTTATCATATTTATGCTGATAAATATTTTATTATAACAAGTTTGCATAGTGTCTTTAACTATATATATATATATATTAGTTGAAATAATGTTTGACTACACCTTAATTTGTAATTAATTTTACCATCAGCTAGCTTCTAGAGATATTATCTGACATATAATATATATGTATATTAATTCTTTCATTTAATTGCTCATGTCAACCTATGATATATAATGTTTTAAGTACACCTTGCTAAGTTTTCTAAATTAGCTAAAAGTCTTTAAATTAAATGGTATTCTATACTTTGTTATTGTTTTACTATTTTCAGCGTCTCATCCAATCGCATGGTAATTATGCATATTGCCTGCAATTCTTAGATTCATACCGTGGGACTAATTCAGTTGTTACCAAACGAGGAGTAGACACGCAAAAATTGTGGGGTAAATATTTTAATAGAGCAGTTTTAGCTTCGTGAAGCGGCACAAACCATGTGCAGCCCTGTTTTGGTTCTACAGTCAGTGCGCTGCATGGAGCCAAATCAGCTCTGTTAAAATCTTTACCCAAATTGTGTGGAACGTTATTAGCTTTGGAAACAAACTTGAATGCTAAGAAATCTCTTGCTATTCAGAGGAAGGGAGATTAAACAGAGAGATAAATAAGGAAAGGCGGCTGAACTTGATATATAAAGTATTTCTCCTTTTTTTGGAACGTCAAAGAATATATCCGTTGCAAGAGCCAATATAAATAGCACAGAGAGAGAGAGAGAGAGCTAGGTTTTTTCTCTTCTCTATTAACCGTACTAGCACAGCTTCCTCTTCTTGGTTGTCAGGTTTGCTTATGTCTCCATCCTTTTGCTTCAATTTTTAAATTTTTGAGAAACTTAATATCAGGCATCTGATAAATTATGGGAAGGATATTTCCTTTCCTGTTATGACTGTGGATGACTCAGCCTAGCTTCTTGCTAGTTGAACTGGATTTTGTAATTATCTTATTTCAGAAATGAAATGGGCTCTTTTGCCTTTTTTAGAAAAAAAAAAAATATATCTGCAATGGGAAAAGATCATTTTTAACATCATTTGAAGTATAATTTTTCTATCTCGCTCTGAAAATTTTCTGTTAAGAGAAAATGGAGGAATTTTGTAGATTCATGGTACGCTATACAAGAGTAAAAATATAAATACAAGCTGCTGATTCTTGATTTGATAATTTTTTGTAAATTTCAGGAGGAGAATCTTCTCTTCAACCCTTTTTCCCCATTCCCATATAATTTGAGCATTAACCTGTGACAGAGAACTTGATCAATGGAGGACCTATACAAAAACGATCCGAACTCATGGCTGAGACGCACACGTTTATCTAAGACAGTTTATCACCGGCTGAACCCTTTGGAAATACCCATCATCTCTTTAACCAAACTCAAGCTTGGATCCTCTAACCCAAGCTCGAGCCGGGCATCTATCTCCACGCTCATCCCCCGGGACAATACCTCCAAGATAAATCAGGCAACTAACCTGTCAAGTTTGAAGTCAAATAATCCTGATATTAGTCTTACTGGCGAGGTGCAAGTGGAATCGGATTCCAAGACAAAGAAAGATAACCTGGAATCTGTGCATGGGGCTATATCTGGCATGTTTAAAGAGGTGAAAAAAACAGTCAGGAGCCGACTCATGGGCCCACTACACAGAGAAAGAACAATGAAGTGCATAAGGTTCATCACACAGAAAAAGAACAGTGATAGTGGTATTACTGGTGAGGTGCAAGTGGAATCAGATTGCAAGACAGAAAAATAACGTAGCATCCGTGCATGGTGCTATATCTGACATGTTTAAAGAGGTGAAAAACACCGTCAGGAGCCGATTCATGGGATCATCACACAGTGAAAGAATAGTTAAGTCATCCTCGAGTCAAAAGAAGAAGAGCCGCTGGATGAAGTTCTTTGGTCGTGAGGTGCATCAGGTGGGTGCACTGGACAAATCCAATGAGGATGGCTGGACACCAGATATGTCAGAGCTGATCCGGTGGAAGGAGATGGCGAGAAGGGTCCGTTGCCCAATTTTCAAAGAGGCTCATGCGGCGCCACTAGAGTTTGGCCTTGAAGATCAAACCCGGTAGGTTTTTCACTGGGAGTTGCCCGGTAGTTTTTTCACTGGGAGTTGCTTACTACAAGCTGCCGGTGAATGCAATATGTGCAGAAGCCTTCTTTTATTTGTTCATCCTATTTACTTCTTATATTTGAGCACACTTTTAAGCATGGTTCTGAAAATCAGAATCGGAATCGGAATCGGTCATTGAACCGTAGAATCGGAATCGGATGAATCGGTCGGAATCGGCCGAGTTGGATTGGTAACTCGGATTTTTTTAGCAGAAGCATGTTTTGTACTAAATTTGTCAAATAATCCTCTCCAACACTCATACTAATTAAATTTGGACGAATAACAATCAAATTTGTAATGTATTACTTAAAAAATTAATATTTATGTAATTTAAAAATTAAATAGACTATTCCATAAAATAATAAAAGGCTGAATAGATTCACAAAAGATAAATAAAATGTTTAATTTTAATTTTTACATTTCATATTTTATTTTGTATGCTTTAATTTTTCTTTATATAAAATATTTTATTTCATAAACAATTAATATTTTATTTTAGTTAAGTCAAAATAAAAAATATATAAAACAAACCACTACTGTCAGCTGCCGTATGCACCTTTACTTTAGTCAAATACAAATAATAATAAAATTATGTTTTATAAGTAGCCAGTTTGGACATGGTCCACTATAAACCATTTATATTTTCAAATTAAAACTGTTCACCATACATGCACCAAGTTTATTCTATGATTTAAGCTTTCTTCTACTTCTATCTGAATCGTAACTCTCCCAAAGTCGAAATTTTCTGAATGGCGACTCTCTCAAATTTCTTTTGACTGCTCTTGCAAATCACAAAATTGTTTCGATTGAGTTACCAAGACAATATACTTATGCTCTAGAGGCAAGAGAATGAGTGAAAATTTGAGATTTAAGCCCAATTTTATCGGTCACCCTACGAAGGCACATGCAGGCAGCTGAGACTCGGTCCATGTTTGTTGAGAATCGGCGAGACTCGGGTGAGAATCGGCGAGACTCGGGTGAAACTCGGTTGACTCGGCCTAAAAATCGGCTAACTCGGCCGAGTCAAGCACTGTTCATCCGAGTTTTGCTGAAAAACTCGCACGGGTGCGAAACTCGGGTGAAAATCGGATCGGACACGACCGAGTCCGAGTTAACTCGGCCGAGTTGACTCGGAATCGGCCGATTTTCCAAACCATGATAGAAACATAACCAGATCAAAGCCTGATATCAAAGTGGTAAGAGACTAAGAGTTACCTAATTTTACAATTGCATGAACATATATAGCTCATTACAGCATGCTTGAAGACAAATTATCAGGCTTATTGTCTTACATCAGTCATAACAGTAAACCATAGGAGAGAAGGAATCAGTACCTCGCTTTTGAACCAGGAGCTCATTGACAGAGATGGCTGTATGAGAATCGGGTGAAGCATGGCTTTCACAAAGGGAGAGAGGTTGTCGTTTCCACCAGTGACGAGGAGGCGAGATAGGGGAGTCAGACTGTACACTTCTTCTCTGTTTATTTCATCAACAGAGAAGAATCCTGAGTGCACAAGTACACGCATCAGGCGACGCAGGTAGTCAGCTTTTGATGGTAGAATTGAGAGCTCTGTAAGGAGGTCTGACAAGGAGATGGTGTCACCATGGCTGTTTATGGCATCCGGGATGCCAAGCTCGACTGCGCACTTGAGGCACATGGATTTGAGGAAGGAGAAGATGTGGTTCCATAGCTCGGCCTGGGCCTGGAGCAGAGCACCAGTATTGCTCTCTCCTATATTCTTGTTCTTCTCCATTAAACCAGGATAATTGGTTTTTGATGGGTTGTAGTTGTAGTTGTAGTTAGGTTCATTCGCTAGTTGGATATAATTCTAGAAAGTCAAAGTCGTTGACTTTATTATTTTGAAAAACTGGGTCTTTTTTTTGTCATTAAAATTTTGCTTGGAAATTTTCAAATACGCTCAAAGTTGTATAAAATAGTAACCAATTCACATCATCATATATTAGTAAGAAAAGCGGGGGAACAAGACTTTTCTACTTTATCCTTATTAAGATAGATATGAATATAAATATTAATTAGGATCTAGGAGCCGATATGATGTATATTATATTATAGCCTAATTAAATTTAAGACTTTTTAATGTGACGGACTTTGTAATTTTTAATTAAAGTTTGCTTAATTAATTAGAAATTTCTTCTTTGAAGGGCACATTAAGAACATATCAAGGCATTACTAGCTAGCTAGGCACTAAAGATGCTCTAATCATCATGGTTGGGAGTCTTAATTAATTAGGACCATTAATTTTAGTTTCCTATTCATTAATTGCTGACATAAATTTTAGAATGTTAATTATAAACATAATTAAATTGAATTCATAAACTAGTTTTTTTTTTTCTAAATTAATTGATTTTAGTATACAAATGACCGAACATTTCTGCATTATTTTTAAAGACATTTATGGCATGGAATACAAAAAAGTAGGAAAAGTTTTGTACTTTACGCACTGCAAGATGCTCATATAATAGAAAGTACATCAATGCCTTTTATGATTTTAGTTATATTTATACCATGTATTTATTACATGTTTTTTTTATGGATTATCGTATATTCGAATTGGACGGTCCCGATTAAAATTCAAAAATTGAGTTAGTTCATTGAATCTGAATTCGTTTTTAGTCGTGTACGTTGCACTGATGACTTATTAGTTAAAGCCTAAAGGTGGGATTTTTTTTAAAAACAGTAATTAAAATAATAAAGTTAAAGAAACGGCATGATTGCGGGGTTTATTATAAAAAGAGCAAAAACCGAATAGCCTATTCGGTGAAGGGCTTTTTTTTCTTCACCGAATAGGCAATTCGGTTAAGCAGTCGGTTTTAACATCGGTTGTGGGAACATGACCACAGAAGATCCATTTTATAGGCTTAACCGAATTGGCTATTCGGTTTGGTGTTTTTTTTGGCTTAACCGAAATGCCTATTCGGTTTAGATTTTTTTTATTTTTTTTATTTTTTAGAAACTAAGATTATTTGACTGAAAATAAAGAAATCTAATACTGAAAATTTGAATGTTTTAATTAAATTATTTGACTTCTTTTGATATATAATTAGCATATTTATACTAATTAAGTTAAATTATGTTGAATTACACTATATTAAGTTAAATTACACTAAATTACATTACATTACGCTAAAATACGGTTAATTACGCTAAATTACATATGAATAGGGACGATATCTTCACTGAAAAGGCGAAAAACGACGGCGAAACTTCAAACGGTTATAAAACGGCGCTCGAGTGTCCGATTTTAGCAAATGACCACTTTTCGGAAAGCTTGCGAAAATACGCATGCGTCCGTGCCCTCGATGCTGGATTTCAAACACTACAAAAGACTGGAACTTTTCGCGAGGATAAAAAATGACTTTTCGGGACGGAGTACCGTCATAAACGTGCTTTTTCTATTCGCGACGGTACTTTTCGCGACGGAGTCCCGTCATAAATGCATTTTTATCCTCGCGAAAAGTGCCAGTCTTTTGTAGTGAAAATTCAGAATTGCCAAAAAACTAAGGGAAGATCCTCAAAAATTGAGTTGAAGTTTCCAATTAAGATTTTCGTTTCTATTATTCAATCCAAGTAGCTCAGTAAATTAGTTACATAATGAACTTGTAGAATACCAGTTTTTACTATTTTTAGAATTTTTTTACTATTTTTTATGATTCATGAAAGATGGCACATAATCGGTCTATTTTAGCGTAATTTTCGGTATTTCAGCATAATTAGCGGAGTTATTGTAATTTAGCGTAATTTAGTGTAATTCAACATAGTTTATTGTAATATAGTGTAATTCAACATAATTTCTATTTAGTGTTTTTTTTATTTTTTTGCTAATTATAAATCAAAAGAAGTAATCTAACAAATAATTTAAATCAAATTTTCAGTCTTAGATTTCTTTATTTTGCTCTTCTTGGTGTCAAAAAAAAAAAAAAAAAAAAAAAAAACCGAATAGCCTATTCGGTTTAGGCTAAAAAATCTCAAAACCAAATAGGCTATTCGGTTTAGGGGTGTTACACGAAAGGTTACATACGCCGGATGTTTGTTTTTGTGAAAATTCGGTTTAACCGAATTGCCTATTCGGTGAAGCAAAAAAAAACCCCTTCACCGAATAACTTATTCGATTTTTGCTTTTTTTATAACAAACTCCTTTTAAACATGCCGTTTTTTTAACTTTTATTATTTTAATTACTGTTTTTGAAAAAAATCTCTAAAGGTGAGAGCTACTCCTACTTTATCGTCTTTTCATCTGGATGAGGATGACACACGTACCTCAGATTATTAGTCTATCAAGTCAAGCTGCCAATTTGGACTGCTAGCTAGGTTAGATATCTAATTTTATGGGCCAATTGGGTTGAAGTCGGAAAAAATTGGCTGGCTTTAGGCTAATTTAAGCTCAACATCAAATGGTAGAGCAGAGGCCCAAACTGGTCCAACTGAAGCTCCATTTATTCTTTTTAAAATCTCTTAATTAGTGCAATACGAAATTTTAAAATCCAATGTAAAGTACGCATTTTACTAAGATCCGTAAAAGTTATTATGTAAAGTACAATTGAATTTATTTCTTCAAACGTGCGTATCGTGCGTATCAAGATCATGTTTGAAATGGATTTGATAACGTGCGTATATATCAAGGTAGATGGAGTACCTTAGAAATGTATTAGAAGGATTATGATAATTTTTTATATATTCAGAAGTGATTTTCGAACTGGAATTAATAACTCAGTATCAAAATATTTTTCTTTTTTTCAAGTAAAACTCCAAGAAATATTTTAATTTTTTTTTATAGTCACAAAAAATCTTACCTGGAAAATGTTTCGTGGTAGTTCTGGTACATCTAAATTATAAGATATTTTATCTGTTTTGTTGGATGTTTTTTCTAATATATATAAACGAGGGTTGAATTCCAAGATATTAACGGATTTGGTTGTCCGCCATATATGGTTGCGGACACCATGAAGGTGTTACGGACGTGGAAAATTTAGAATTTACGGAAAATCATGGTTATTTTTTTTTCTTTTGAGGTATGTCAAAATTAAAAATTTCGGCTAGATCACGTACAAAATGACCCACAATACGCATGTCTACAAATTCTGTTTCGGAGAGAACAGCAGCAATTTCGGTTTGCTACGGCGGAGAATCAATCTTACCGTAAATTTTAAATAGATATTTTTAATAAATAAGGATGTATCTATTATCTCCTGTCTTCAAATAACTGGATATGTCCCTGATCAACTTCATGCTTGGCTCCTCAATTATTACTACAGATTTTGTTAAATTAATGGATCAACTTCATGCTTGGCTCCTCAATTATTACTACAGATTTTGTTAAATTAATGGATCAAACGTACGAATTATTGACGATGTGATCTGAAAGTCACTTCTCCAAACATACAAATTTTGCAGACTTCGATCGTGTTAATGATAAAATAACATATGTCAGATGCATAAGGTCAGAGGCGGAGTCAAATCTTCAAACTATAAGGGTCAAATGTAAATGAGAATCAAGCATATAAATTTTTTATGCTGTGAATAGAGTCAATTTAATAGTTTCATAGCATTTTCTACTAACCTATATACAAATTTACCAATAAATACAATTTTTTTGAAAATAAATGAAGATCAATTGACCCCATCTACATTAATTGAGTGCCTCCGCCTCTATGTATTAAATAAGTAATAATTCTAAGTATTAATTAACCAAATGATTATCGCAGGCCAAATATTCAAAAATGCATTTGAATCCCATGTAGCATATTATATATTGGCTTAGAGGTTGGAATTCCTCTTACTTTAATTTTGGAACAAAAGTTTGAGCATCAATAATCAAATAATAAAAAAATTCCAGCTTACTAGGTTATTTTCAATTTTGATCTTTTTTTCCACCACTAATGGTTGACTTGTTAAGATTCATTTAGTAATGAAGTATAAGAAGCACTAAGAAGAATAGAAATAATCTCAGTTAGATTATAATTCTTATATCGTTAGCAAAATACATCATAAGCAAATCGAAAAAATATTTTAATTGATAAAAGATATCTACGTCAATTATATTTGTTCTTAATGTCTTACCGAAATTTTTATTTTTACTATTCGAAAAAAGCTATAAACCAAAAAACCACAATTTGACTAAAATTCTATTTTTCACATGACCACAATGCGAAATTGCGGAAATTGAGCGGCCACGTTGCGGCCAACAACCATTTTTTTTTTCATCCACAGCCATTGAGAACCAATAAAAACGTCGATTCTCTAAATTTTTGTCTAAGCTCTTGATGTTGCGATTTGAGCATTTAAATAAAATAGCACTTCCCAAAAGATAAATGGAGATGATCTTGTGGCAAAATAAATTTTATTGTTCAAGATAATTATTACAAAAGATATAGTCGACGAATTGTAATCTACAAGTACAAAATATCACATTGACAGCCACTGACAATTTTCTCAAAAAAAAACAAAAGAAAAGTAAAGTACAAAAATGTGAGACCAAGCTTGCGTTATTTTTTCTGTTTGCATTTGTTACAAAAGACGTTAGTCTTAAATAAATGACAGCAAGAAAATTTGGCCACTTTCTACCATGCAGGCGTTGCAAATTTGAGTTGATATGGTTAAATATTATATGCCCCTCCGCTTGAAAATTAATTTCCCTTGAAATTGTAACGATGAAAAATATGTCAAACGAATAAAGTGGGAAACATGGTTTAAAGCTTTGAAGTAAGAAATTTTGTATGTATCCACAGAAGAAAAGAAACAACTTGTTGAGCTTTATTAGGGAATTGTGTATCAAATAGTGGTACTACATCTTCATTTTTATTTATCATTTTTCTTTCATTTGCTTATTTTGAGAGAAGTTAATTTGAAGACTAATTTATTGAAAAGTTTAAGGGTCTAGATTTTTTTTAAAGTTTATGGAAGAACAAAATTTTAGACAATAATTTTATTCTTTTTCAAAGTTCAATTAACTTTGATTTTCTTTCTTCCGAAATCTTAAAAACAAAGTTATGTCAACTAAAGTTCAGGACACAAAAAAGAGAGATTACTTGGCAAAAACAAATAGATGAAACTAATTTGTTCTCAATAAATAGGCATAAAAGGATAATTACTAAAAGTATGGTCCGAATATTGAGTGTTCTACATTGAAGATGGCGAGCAGAGGGTAAACATTTTGACAGAGCAGTTTTTGATTCATGTAGCTCACGAGTCATATGCAGTGCTATTTTGATTTTATTATATGTGCGCTGTATGAATTTAAAATTATTTTTTAAAAACCTTCGCCCCGAGCAGACTCCTCTCCTTCAATGCACAATTATATTTGTTTGCACCAAAATTGATGTACATATTAGATAAGGGGGAATTTCACGTATACCCCTCAAAAACTTCAAAATTACGTATTTCCTCCTCCAAAAATTTGAAACTACCCATTTTACCTTTTATTAAAAACATAAAACGCCCATCATATCCAAATTTAAATCTGAATGATTTCTCTACTGTCTGAACTGCTTTAAGATCTATGCATGTTAGATCAGCACAAATCTTGAAGTGAACACACATGGATATTGAAGCGACGTGCACAGATCTTAATGCGATGTGCGCGGATCGAAATTGCTTTAAAATATATGCGCGCTTGATCAGCACGAATCTTAAAGCCAACACACATATATTGAAGCTACATGCACAGATCTTAATGTGATGCGCGTGGATCGGACTGTAGATGAACTATTCATATTCAAATTTGACTTCGATGGACTTTTTATGCTTTTAATAAAGGGTAAATGGATATTTTATAAATTTAGAATGAGTTTTAATATAAAAAACAATAAAATGGATAAATTTGTGAGTTTTTGAAGTTTAGAGGGGGGAATATGTTAATTTTGAAATTTTGAGGGGTATACGTGAAATTCCCCCTTAAAATACCTACAAATGAACTCAGGTCCGAGTGTTTGATTTTATCCTCAAGATAATGTACAATTTTTTGTGGGTTACAGAAGATGAAATGTGATCCAAGTTGATTAAAATCATGAAGTGACACAAAAATAACATGTTTTAAACAAATTCCAGAAATTTTTTATCCATAAATGAAAGAAAATAAGAGCGTGAAGGGAGGCAAGAGGAGATTGTATGATCGACCGGGCATATCTATCTTATTTAAACATCTTATTTATTTTATATTATGTCAATAGAACTGTCTTTCATGTGTTGAATTAAAAAAAAAAAAAAACTTTCGCTTTATTAAAATAATATCTCTAGTAATTATACTCATAACTCTACGTATTTTTCTCAATATTATAATGAGACATCCGAAGAAAATCATTTATAAAATGTATGTATATTAAATTTAAACAACATAAATAATGTACTATGGTAAAAACATGAAAGCATCAAATGTTAATAATTTATGAACATATAGTTCTGCCATAGACAAATAATTATTTAAATCCATTGTTTAGTTTTATAGGAAAAGTGGAGCACACAATATTGATTTAGAAATATTTATTTGTGTTGGACTGGGCATGTTGTATTATAGACATAAATTTGTTTGTAGTCTACAGTCCTTTCAGCCTAACAAAAATAAAATCTCTACTAAAATAATGGCAACATTAAAAAAAATGAAATTAAGATATGTAACACTTGTAAGACTTGTGGGAATAATTACCAATACAATATGACATATTCAAAATCAAACAAATACATTATTGCCAAGAATTAAGACTTGTACAATGAAACATCAACTTAATTTGTTTGGATTAATTAAATTAACACAACAACAATAATTTCATCGTTTACTTATTTTCTCGCCAAATCGACTATGGACTTCTATCAACCTCGTCTCGTGTTCATCAAACTCATTATATATGGGAAAAAAAAAAAGATTGTAATCTAAATGTAATGATTTTTATGCATGCTGATTGAAATTTCTAATTTAAATATTGTTTATCATTTCACTTTTTCGTCAGAATCAGCCTATATTGACCGGAATTCGGAACACCAGTCCCGATGTCATCTAAAGTTGTATTATCCCGATGTCGATTAACACTGATTTATGTTTAATATTGGGCCGTAATAATTTCTACGGACTATATATAGTAAAATACTTTACGTACGCTTTTCAATTTGGGGTTGCACTAAAAGATTTTTAAGGAATAAATGGAGGTTCAGTTGGATCAGTTTGGGCCTCTGCTCTACCATTTTATGTTGAGCTCAAGTTAGCCTAAAGCCAGCACATTTGTCCGACTTCAACACAATTGACCCATATATTTTCACTAATCAGATATCTAACTTAGCAGTTCGAGTTGTCAGCGAACATGCAAGAACACTATTAGGGAAAACATTAAGCAGGTGAGATTTTGGTGATAATTGATTCACACTACTAGAATTTTGACTTCTTGCAAGGGCAAAATTTCGGTTGTTGCAAGAGCTCACTCTTGCAACAAGTCCGAAAAAGACTTTTTGCAAGGGCCACCCTTGCAAAAACCACCGTTGGAACAAGCCTCCATGTAAATACTCGAATTTTGACTTGTTACAAGGGCTACCCTTGCAATAACTTTTTCCAATCTTGTTGCAAGAGACTACTCTTGAAATAACTACGCTTGCAAAAAGTCTTAGATTTGGCACCTGCAGGGAGTATTTGCAAGGATAAAGAACGTGGGCCCCATCTTAGTATTTGCAAGGTTGAAGAACGTGGGTCCCACACGGTTTATTGCAAGGCAAATGAACTAAACAATTACATAGTTAGAGAAGGTGGGGCCCCCTTATTTATTTGCAAGGGTATTGAAGGTGGGCCCCACCAGGTTATTTGCAAGGTTAACCAAGGTGGGCCCCACCGGATTTTTTGCAAGGTTAACCGAGGTGGGCCCCACCAGTTTTTTTGCAAGGATATCATTTGGACCTTTTTCATGCAATATATTACCCCATATTTGTATTTATATTCCGATGTAAAAAAGTGACGTTCCAGCAAACTTTCAGCACGCCCAATTTCTATAATCCTCCCCGTACCAATCTGGTACCGGTACCAATTTGGTACCAACCCAGTGGCAACCAAGAAATCTTTTACATTTGTCATTAAAACATAATAAGAACAACAATACAATAAAACATAGAGATTTGCATTTTAATTATCATTTATCAACATAGTAAATTCAAGCATGCATGACAACATAGACCAAAAAGGATTGCAACCACAAAACTATAAATAACATGTTTCTATACCAAAAATATATGCACGACCCATCACCAAAAATTTACAAAAAGAGGCCACCATTTTAAGCTTCAAAATACTTCTTTTCTGTGATTAAGGTTGACAAACCCTGCACTAGAAAGGCCGGTTGTTCTCATTTTCTTCCCCGAACCATTGGTTGAGTACGACTTGACACGTTGCCACCTCTTGTCCAGATTGGGCATTGAGGAGTGCTTGGAAAGCGCCTCTCTCATTTGATTCTATAAAATCAGCACCTAGACCCTACATTAGCATATAATGTAAGATAGTATTGATAATACATTATACCAAGACCGGACCAGCATAATAGTAAATTCCCCTTGGATTGTAAGTTAGTATTGGCACTGTCATTGAATTTAATGTCATTGAATTTACTGTCATTGTACCAAGACTGAAAGATAATGTTGTACCAAGACTGGAGAAGCATAAGGTGCAGGGTAAGCACATGCTGTTTGGATTGTAACACTACCTTTTTTTTTGCCAGCTTGGAACAATTACAGTAAATTCATAGATACTACTAACACACAGGATTTTAATTTTGAAAGTCCGTCAGAGATTTAAAAAACCATCAGTTGTTGTAACTGTATTGAACATGAAGCTGCTGGTTCATACCATTGCCAAAACTGCAGGTAATTTTAATACAAAATGAGGCAGAACTAGTAAAAGACTAGGATTTTACCTATTCTAGCAGCCTTCCAGAAAAAGCCACGAAATCTGCAAACATGGTTGAGAAAGGATGTTAGCTTCATTTAATCAAATTTGACAAGTCTAATTGAATATAGTAAACAAAAACAGGAAACAAGGGACCAATTCATTTTAACACTGCAGAAATTGAAGCATATCATACGAACCTCCCTACAATCTCTCGGGTTTGAAACCCAGCATTTTGAATGCAAGTACCTGAATATCTGAACCCTCACTTCACTATTCAATCATGAAGATGCCAAAAAACCCTTTCTTCAGCACTGCTATTTATACTATTTTAGGATTAAAGAGGATTGTTTGTGTGCTTTCTGAAGAAATTGGCAGAGGGTAAGGTTATAGCACCCAATCAACCTTCTTTATCACTCTAATACTGCTTATGAAAGAAAGAACTATTTTGCATGTTTTCTGAATTAGGTAGAGGGTAAAGTGGCAATTACCATCTTTAAGAAAGCATATTATAGATTTATTAGAATGCACACATGATGATTAATTCTTGTAAATACATACATGATTGAAGTAAATATCAAAACATACTTATTACTTCTTCTGATTAAACACAATTTTCTGGCCAAGGTACATGGTGAGAGTTTTAATAGCTCATTCATTCAATCTCCATTAAACCTAAGTTAATTATTACACGTCAAACCACTCCAATTTTTCATTAATATTCCTCAATCATGCACTTGTGCTTCAAACAAGACTCAATGTAGCTTCAATTTCAATTAAACTCGTGCAAATACTAGTACTAAACAAGCTGCATAATTCAGACAAGCTTTCTACCAAATTCATCAGTAATTTAAAGTGAAATTTAATATTTAATTATTCTAGGAAAAAAGTTTCAACAAACAAGAATGCACACCTGATCTCATCTAGTCTCAGATCATAACTGGAAACCATTTCACAAACACAAAATTTTAAGCACTACAACTAACTAAAGGCTCCAAACGTCAAGTAAATCCACTCGCGTTGACAAAAAGAAAAGAAATTAACATAGTAGCACTAACCCAGTTTTGCGATCGAGAACATAAGGGAACTGCATCTTGACGTAGGTACACGTGCAGATCACGAGCAGCACCACGGTCAGAAAAGAATGGAAATTGAACAGCGCCGACTGTTAATACCAGCAAAAAAAATGAAAATAACTATCTCTAGTAACGGTTGCACATATCAGTGAGATTTTATCATTTAATTGTTCTAATTACCAGATCACAACAGAAATCGAGATAAAAAAATGGGAAGAGAGGATAAAGTTCTCACCGTGGAGCTTCTCCGAGAAGAAATCAAGAGGAAAGGAAATCAGGGAGGAGGAATAAACGGAGAGAACCTGGGGAAAGCGAATGTCAGGCGAGAGATGGAAATCTGAATGAGAATATCATACTTCACAGTTCACACCTGAATCTTTACATTATTACGCTCAATATATGTTGAGCGGCGGAAGGAGAGGGGGGCTGAAGTTGCTGAGCGGCGGGCAGAGAGGAGAGCCGGATTTGCGCTGAGCGGCGGAGAGATCGATTTTGAAAACTCTCGGAGAGAGAGGGAGATGGGGAGGGAATGAAAATATTGCTGAGTGAGAGGGAAATGAAAATATCTTAGGGCAAAATGAGTACAAGAGAGATGGCGGCTCCCTAAGTCCTCTCTGGATGCGATGGGAACAAAAAATTTCAGGAGTACATATATTAACAGAGCAATTTTAGCTTCAATCAGTGTGTTAAATATATTGGGTACTCTTTTAATTATTTAGGTCGTGCGTTACATAAAATCAAAACTGCTCTGCTAACAAAATCGCCCCAAATTTCAAAACTCCGTGAGGGAAAATTGAGAGGGAAGTGAAAATGAAACAAAATAAAATTAAGTAATGTATGCATAACAAATAACATGAAAAAAAATTCTAAAAAATATATTTTTAAATTTTTAACAGTTTCTGTGGCCAAATTAGTATTATAGTCGATGGTACATATATGTATTTAGATGTTAATGAGTAATATTTGATGTTGGTTTTATTTATTATAAATTTAACTAGTTCAATATTTTTACTATCATATTGATAAAATGGCAATTATTAAAATGACAACAATTTAGAATGATATTGATAAAATTTATATCAAAATATAATGCTAGAACATTTTTATTGCATTATTAAATAATTTTGACAAATTAAATTGTATAGTTGTACATGCATGTTGCATCAATTATTTATGTCAACATACATGACCATAGAACATCAACTCTTGTTGGGTGAGTTAATGAAGGAACAAAGACAAACGTCGTTCGTTGGTCGATCGGAACCGTTCAAATGAAAGAGTGTTCCATTAATTTCATTGTTGGTAAGTTTGATCTAATTTGATGTTCATTTACACATCCATCCAAGCAATGAAATATAATGACATCGTAGGGTTATAAATATTACACATTGGATCGAAGCTTATAATTGTTGGAACTCCAATTTTTTTTCATTGTTAAGGTTCCTGGTACTAACTTGATCATTTTAAAAGAAATTAGGTGTTATTTCATTGCAGATCGACCGTTGAATGCTCATGCAGAAATCAACGGCCCGTAATTTTTGGCTCAATTTGAAGAGGCTACAAATAATGAAATTCTATAAAATTGTCAATAGTTGTTATAATTTGTAAATAGAAAATGTAAAAAACTAGTTTTTTTTTTTAATATTTTAATATTTAATTATGTACAAGTGTTTAGAAGCAGATTAGGGCTGTGAATATGAGCCGTATGATCTGTACCCCTATCGAATTCCCCCTCAGAAAATTTCGCTCACTCTCTCCTGGACAAGTATCCTCTCCATTACTGTAAAAGACTCCTTCACTTTACGGTTCGAGATTAACTCTCATCCGCTTTGATATTCGGGCTAGCGAAGGGGGCAGTATTATTGGGTTTTGAGATTCGTGCCAAGTTAAAAACAACGGTCCAGATCCAGTAATTGTAAAAGTTTCCCTATTACGGTACCGGGGAGGATGTGAATTCCTCTCTCCCTCTCTCTCACTCTATTCTCCTTCCCTCTTTTTCTCTTTCAACTCCGCCACTGCTCCCCCGTTCTCTCTCTCCCAGATCGGACCGAGACACCTAAATCGCTCTTCGTTCGCATCACCTCTTCTCTACCTAAATTCGCCATACACTGCGTTTTCCCTTTTTACCCTCGTCGAAATCTAACCCTAATCCTAACTTCAAGGTAAGAGCTCGTTTTTTCTTCGAATTTCATAAATTTTGTCAATTTTTCTCTGATTCAATTCGCCATAAATTTATGAATGTACTTCGACCTATTAATTTGAAAAGTCCATTTAACAGCTATGCACACATCTGGTAGTCCGGTACCAAGTCTTCATTGAATAGGATTACAAAGCTTGATGAGCTAGTAGATGCAGGAAAGAGGTTTAACCAAGAGCTCGGTAATTTATTTAATATTACTTTTTTTTATTTCTAAGCAAATAACAGATTCTTAGATAAGCACAAGCTCAATTCTCCATTTATGCACCTTTGTCAGAATTTTATATGGTTTGTGCTGATTCCTGAACACACATACAAATATATACATGTCAGCAATTCACTTTATTTCTTTCTAATCTTGATCAATAGAGTATACATAGTAATTGTGAGTTTATTTTTTTTTTTCATTTTGCATGAAGAGATCAACACTGAAACCAGATATGTGCTGCTCCTCTAGCATTTTTTTTTTGAAATACTGATAGATGCTATCAGTAGACTGCTCCTCTAGCATAACCCAGCTAAAATAGGTGCATCTGGTAAAAGGTGTTAGACCCTTTTATTTATCTCTTTATCTCTATAAACCACTTAAAGAAATTGTGGGTCTTATTTATCTCTTTATCTCTTTTATTTATCTCTTTATCTCTTCGTCTGAAAACCCCTTAAAGAAATTGCGGGTCTCTATAAACCACTATTCTACATATGCATATTTATAGTCCAGACAAGACTGGACTTCATGAATTTCTGTACCAAACATTCATCTCAATAGTCCAAGACAATACTGCCCTTCATGAATTTCTGTTTTTCTTTATTTGTTGATTTAGAGTACCAAATTGTCTTCTGTAGTGTAGTTAGGGTTCGTCGAACATTAAGATGAATGGATTAAATAATTAAAAAAATTGTTCATGAAGGGGTTCGCTGAACATTGAGATGGACAAACAAACTTTTCTGACCAACAGAGAAAGGGCCGTGGATCACCTCAATTCTCTTGATAAGGTACTAATTGAATAGAAAATAAAAAATAACTTAACGCATGAAAGAATTATATTGCTTCAAGCTTTCCATTTCCATAAAAAAAATGAATCATATGAAGTATCATGATCAATAGGCACCTGCTTGAATCAATGTTTGGTAGAACTTTTCTTTTTTTTATAGCAATGTGTTGAATGTTTTATGTCTTATTAATTATGCAAAATAGCTTATGTTTTTCTCGCACACATGAGTTGTTTGACGAATTGTCACAAACTGAATGCATGAATGTCAGATTCCAGATTCCATATCCGATATATAAATAGAGAGAGGCGTTGCAAACTCCGCATAATGGTGAGATGTTCTTAAGGTTTCAGTTCAATTTTTTTATGCATTATACATGCAACTTCTTTTCTTGTTTTTCACAGATCACACATCCAACTCTTAAACTGCAATTTCGTCAGATATAATATGCACACTAATACAAGTCTGATTGCATTTTATTTCATTTAGTGTTTGTTTTCTTTCTTTTATCCTTTCGTCTCTTTGCTCTGAATGACAATTTCCTGTTGAACTGAATGCATGAATGTCACATCAATCTGTCATTCTATAGGACCTGTTTGCATATTTTCTTCAAAAACCTCAGCTTGATAGTGAATCACACTAATGTATTTGTTTCCTGTTGTAAAAAGACTAGTAAGCATATAGTGAATATAATAAAACTTATAAGGGTCAGTTTGTAAAATTGAGTGTTCTCTTGTCATATCCTGGTTCCTTCATTTCTCCTGTTTGGCCTAGTTTAAAACCAAGTTGTCTTTAGATACTGGTTCCATCATTTCCCTTGTTTGGCCTAGTTTAAAACTAAGCCGTCTTTAGATACTGGTAACTATAAGCTTTTACTTCTGGTCTGCTTGTTGTGCTGTAATTCTCAGTTCAATTGGATTTCATTGAGTTTCCTGTAAGCAGTTTTATTTTCGATATACAGAATGAGAAGTTTTAATATCTGAATAACTGATCAATGCATTTACATAGAATGATCAGTTTTTTTTAAACGGTTTCTGGTTTTAGGTTTGCTTTCTTCTTTTCTTCAATTTCTGTGTTTTCTTCATGAAATTAACTGTGTGAAGCATCATGCAAACTGAAAATTTTATTCCTTATTAAACAAATTACTAATGCTGTATTTTGATTTAGGTGGCATAAAAAAAACCGTTTAACAACAAAGACTGCATGGCCATGACACCTTTCTAACATAGCTCAATAATTAGACATGCATGAAGTTGAGGAATCACTTGGTTGGTTTAACCTCGACGATATGAATCCGATGAAGATGGTTATTAATTGGTAGACTTTTATTTTGGAACAATGTGATGTATGGCAATTTGGAGAATTATTGTGTATCTCAATTACTTTGTAATGTTTCACTATTTAAGACAAATATTTCAATTTAAGTTTCCGAATTATTTGTGTATCTTAAATATTTGTGTATCTCATTCTCTTTTCAAACTACTGCTGTAATTCTTGTTGTTGTGGTTTACAAAATAAATTCAATTTGAAGGGAGACATTAAAAATATACAGAAAAGGCTCTGCACTGTAATACAAAACAAGTTACAAGGGTAAGCCCTTGCAATTAGTAGTTGTCAGAATAACTAGACTTCTTGCAAGAGTAGTGTAGGACTTCTTACAAGGGCCTTCAGAATAAAATAATAAAAACAGAATCTTCAAAACTTGTTACAAGGGTCAGCCCTTGCAACTGTTTTGTCTCAAATCTCTAGACTTATTACAAGGGCATGGAATGAGGTTTTTGCAAGGACATTCATTAAAATATAATATCTGGCTCTGCTAGCAGGTCACGGGTCTTCAATTATTATTTGCAAGAGTAGATAAGAGACAATTTCAAGGGTAATCCACAAATCTTTTGCATGCGTTACTTTTTCCAAGGGACACCCTTGCAACAGGTTTTCTTGTGTCAGAAATGTCATTTCTTTTGCAAGGGCCGTTCACACTCTTGCAACAAGTAAGTGCTACTCTTGCAAAAAGTCCAAATTCTAGTAGTATCAGATTCATAATTTTCTTTGGTTAAGTACGTCTTTAAAACCGCTATTTTTATTAATATCCAAAGTTAAAATAGAAATTAATAAATATATCCAGCTTGGCTGATTATTTTTAAAAATGCCCAAACCGGTAATTAATGGCCGGTCCACTTTTTTTCTCAACCGGCCATTAACACTACTACAGAAAAAGAGATTGCAGACGGACATTACCGGAAGAGCTACACGGATTTTCCTGCCGTGTATGAGTTGAGGGTGTATAAAAGGTACCCTCTATAGACACAGATATTTACCCGTGTATATCTAACGCTTTCTACACGGATTACCAAATAAACAGCCGTGAACATACACCTGCCTGTGGCGCTCTCCATATAACCGAGCAAAACGGATATTACGTAAACGACCGTGTACGACTACTCTTTATTCACGGACAATGCAACTAAATGTCCGTGTCGGTTACTTTACCTACACGGACATTTAGTTGTATATCCGTGCCCCTCTCTTAACAAATCAATAAAAAATAAAATAATCCTTGTATCTCCGAACTCGTTCTACACGGACATTGGTCAGAACAACCGTGTCGAATTACTCTAGCTACACAGACGTTTAATTTCATATCCGTGTCCTGTCATAACTATCGTACACGGACAAATATAAAATAATCGGTGTAGACACCGAAAACGATCTACACGGGTTTTTGTTAAATAACCGTGTCAATTATTATTTTCTACACAGACTTTTAACTTCATATCCGTGAAGCTTTCTTAACTATCATACACGGACTGTATAAAAGAATATCTGTACTCATTTCTACACGGTTGTTTGTTTAACAACGGTGTGGAATTACTGTGTTTTACACGGACGTTTAGTTTCATATCCGTGAAGTTCTCTTAACTACCATACACGGACTATATAAAAGCATCCGTGTAGCTCTCTGTGCACATACACGGGCTTTTGTTTAAAGTAGCGTTTGCTTTGACACGGACTTATAATTCACATCCGTGTAGGTATCGTAACTATACACGGACAAATATAAAATAATCATTGCTCACTCAACTCGTTCTACACGGGCTTTCGTTTAATATTCGTGTAGAATTGTCTCATTTTTTTTTCTTTATTTTTTTCATTTCTGGGCTAGCCTCCAGTTTAATTTGCTAGCCAGTTTTCCTACAAAATTCATATACCATTATGTTTTGCTAGCCAGTTTTCCAGATAATTTGACATTAAATTATGCTTGCTAAATTCAAATATACACTAAATTGTTATACAAATCCATGTTCACCATTACAATATTCAGATAGAAACCATCTTGCCCAGCTATATCTTACAAAGTCGATATGCTCCTTGCTGTACTCAGTTTGCTTTGATGGTTGCTACAATTATAATTTGGTATTAGTTAGTAACAATAAAAGGTAGATGCAAGACAGTCGCAAATATCAATTGCTAATTTAATGAAATGAGAATTATAAGTAAGCATAATATGAAAATATCAATTGCTATTATATAGGCACAATTAATATGAATTACATACCACATCTGGAAATGTGAATTGCATTCTTTCGACAAAGTGAAGCATGGAAATCATCATGTAATATCCGCATTCCCAACCCGCCTCCTGTTGCGGGCTCTACAATTTACATTTAGCGGCCTATGTTAGAATGACAATAATTTTTTGAACAAAATATGAAATTATAGAATTGTGTTGTGCTCACCGGCCACCACCTCCAAGTCAACCTATTTCCCATTTTCTTGTCCTTGCTGCGCAATCCTCCTTTTGTAACGTATGTAGCAAAAGCCCTTACAAAATGGAGTGACTCTAATTAGCAATTCCACAATTTGTTATAATTGAGAAAAAATCAAACATTATGAAAGATTATTGCTTACTTTTGCACATACGGGAAGATTGCTTTGCACGTGCTAAATCCCATCTTTTCTTTGGGCTGCAAAGAATCCACGACGTAAACCGCACTCAGGCAAGGCACAATGATGATCAAACACCAGTGTCACCTGTGGGAGGAGAAGAATTATAGGATCTTAGCATACAGTACCCAGATATTTTGGCACATATAATAGTGAGACACGTGTTTGCTTGACTTGATGGTGTGATTTCAATTATTTATATATTTAATCACAAGGTTAGAACTAACATCTGGTGGTATGGCAAGAGAAGAAATCTCTTCTTCGCCTTAGTAGCTTGGAGCATCGCGCCACACAGGTAATCCATAGCCACCTTCGGAGCATTTTTCACGTTCGACGCACTAAGTACGCTGGGGTCCAGAAAAGCACACAAGTTATGTTTGCCTTTGTAGTTAGTACTATTGATTAGCCTCCTGAAAATTTATCATATGACATTAGAATATATTCTTCAGTGCTATACACATGATATAAACAATTTTTGGTCACTAATATGAGGAAAATGGTGATGTGCCCCACGGAGAGCCATTTATCGGACCCCGAGGCATGTAGAAAGTCCTTGAAGTCGGTGAACGGCAGCAGTACAACCGAGCCATCGTGTAGAAATATCCCTGGAGGGACAGGTATGACGACTTCCGTCATGTCCTTGGGTGCCGCCATCAAGCGGTCGTGGAGATCCCGCAAATTCTTTCCGGGAAGGAGCTTGTATTCTTCCTCGGTGAGCAGACGAGGTGGAGGTCCTGCTGGTTGGACAGGAGGGTCATGGCCTGCTGGTCCGGCAGTAAGGTCAGCAACTACTGGTCCGGCCGTAGGGTCATGGCCTGCTGGTTGGGCAGTAGGGTCAGCAACTGCTGGTTGGGCATCAGTTGCTGACCCTGCTGCCGGAGCAGCAATTGCTGACCCGGCAGCATGGTCAGCAACTGCTGCTCTGGCAGCATGGTCAGCAACTGTTTGGGAAGGTCCTTCTGCTTCGTCCCTCCGTACCGGTGACATCACGCCCTCCGTGCGACTACCATCATCTCCTACTGTCTGTATCGAAATTTTTTACCTTTTTCAAGTATTTGAAAAGGAAGTGCTTTGAATGTAACAAAATAACTTGACTATTTATGCATTACCTGATCCAAAATAATCTGATTCTTGGGCCATTGCACGAATGACAGCCGGGCATCTTCGACATAGAGCATGCCATTCTCAATTATTTAGACAGGAAGAGGTACGCGCTCCCATCCCTCCACAACATTGTCAATCTGTACGGCGGCATGACCGGGAAATAGCTGCTCATTGTGCACTTTGTCGGCTGCTGATGTACCATGCCCTTAGCAATAATCAGAGGCTTACTCCCGAGCCACAGCACGAGTTCGCATGCTGTGGCGTCCTGCAATTTCGTGCAAGTAGTTATTTTTAAATTGAAATATTGTCCAACAAGTAGTAATTGCCTTTAGAATACGAACAAGTAGTGATTACCTTTAGATGATCCAAACCGTATCCGAACGTCCCGGATGCCTGACTACTTCACCGAACTCCCGTCGGGGTGGGAGGTGCTTGCTCGGCTGGCTGCGCCATAGCTATAAAATCGGCACGCAACCTTGATTCCAACTCCTCCATCTTTGCGTCGTACTCGGCGCTCACCTCCTTGCGTATCTGCGCAACTATCTCGTCTTTGTTCACTTTCGCACGAGATTTCCTTTGAGGTTTTGGTCCATTGAATACGTCCTTCCAGCCCCTGTAGGCACCTACGCCCCTTACTCGACCAGGGTGTTCTGGATTCCCGAGCGCTATGGACAAGGAGTCATCTTGCCTTTCGACCGACCGGGCACCGGAATTGACCTCCTCCTCCACCTCCAACTGTGAATAGAAAAATTAGTTATAGCAAAAGAATTAGTGATCGATGTACACAAAGTTTTTAACACGCTTGAATTACACATAGTTCTAACGAACGACTCGTACCATTCTCTAAGCCACGGGTTAACTCGGACCTTGCCAACGTCCAATCTTGGGCCCTAGGATTTTTTATCCTAACCACGGGTGAGTCAGAGTCTTTGTTCAACTCCAGTATTTTAGCCCACTCCTCCCTTTTACCCTGGTAACCACCCGACCCCAACTTGTGCGGATACTTGTTCATTGCAACGATCCTCCTGCCCTCCTCCCTTTTTTTCTTCACACATCAAAGTAAAAAAATTAGCCTAGCTACTATTTTCCATTTATTAAAAAGTAAACAAACCAATTAAAAAGCAAACAAAAAAATTACAAGTTGTGAGTGGAACACCATTTCAACTTCATATTAATTCAGTTATTCAAAATAAACACCATTTCACATTTATATATGATTGGAACAACAGCAACAGGGTGTCTATTTCGGACACCATTTACCAACATAATTCAAATCGATAAAGGAAAAAAGGTAATTTTGCTGAATTTACATACCTTGAACTCGTCCGTGCTCTTCATCTCCACAAACTTCTCCCACTTCTCTTGAGTCAGCCAAGGATAGTAGCCTACCGGGCTTTTACCTTGATCCATCCAATCCGTACTCAGCGTGCTTTTGAATTGCTTCCAAGCTTCATTCATTATCTTCAAAGACTTATCCTTTACCACCTCCGGGATGTCATCCGGGATGTTCCACAGAGCCTGCATTGACACCCAAATTACTGCATTTAAGTTCATGTACAATTAAAAAAAAGATATTAACTGGTTAGGTACTTCACCTTCACAATGTTCCACCACTCCTTTTGGTCTTTCGTAAAATGATCCCATCTCTCTACCAGGATGTCTGCCTTTTGCTTCACCAAATTGCACACATAATTTCCGTACTCAGCTCGTCTTGTACCCTTCGCACACCCATTTTTACTGAACTCGATGTCCAGTTGCTTTGCCTCGGACGTGGACGCGCACATTGTCGGACCTCTTTTCCTTTTGACCAAAACCTGATTGGGCAGCAGCTTGGTGCTCGCCTTCTTCCATCATATCTACGTGCTCATTCTCAATCGACATGGTTCTATAAAAAAAAAATAGAACTTTTTCAGTAAATACCAAAGTAAATACAGTAAATACATGCAGTAAATACCAAAACTTTTATACCAAAATTTCTTCGCAATGGAGGTGTTGAGCGTTTCCCCGAGAAAGAAGAGGTAGGTTGTCGGACCGGAGAGTTGGTTGGACAGGAGAGGCGACGAAATCGAGGTGAGGTGGGGAAGAAGGACTCGAAGCGGCGCGAGCTAAGTTTCGAAATGTTTGGAAAAGAATTGAAGGCGCGAGCTAAGTTATGAAAAATTTGGAAGAGCAGGCGCGTAATATGTATTATAACCCTAGTTCTACACGGACAATTCACTTAATTCATTTGTGTTGGAACACCTTTATACACGGACATTTGATCTAAACTTCGGGTAGAGAGGAAGTAGAAGATCTACACCGACATTTTATCAAATATCCGTGTAGAAAGACCCTCTAAACGGATATTAACTTAACAACCGTGTAGAATGAGGGAGAGCTACACGGACTTTAATGCGAAAGTCCGTGTAGAAAGACTCTTTCGACACTGACTTGTTTTTAACATCCGTGTCTATACCTTTTCGGACATTGCAACGACACTCGTGCACGAATACCTTTCGACACGACCGTTTAATTAAACGTCCGTGTCATTTACAATATACACGGACAAGTAATTAAACGTCCGTGATAAAAGTATAAAAATCAGATTATTTATTTAAGTTTTGTTTAATTTGAACATTTCCACGACGGAATTCGAAAAGTTGCCTTTTTATTATTTCTAAGGAGAAGACGAAACGACTCTTCAAAATTCTATATAATCCGAGAAACCCCGATTGAGATTTGGAATGTTCAAATGGCCGTGCCACCGCCCCCCTCAAATGTGACATGGCCATGGCCCCCCTCAAGTGTGCCACGGCGAAGCCCAAGGGGGCTCCCACCACCAAATGTGCCATCTCCTCAACCCGGGTCAAATGTGCCAGGGCCACAGCCCCCCTCAAACCCTCCCGAAGTCCCTCTCGAAGTCCCTACCGAAGTTCCCGCAGTCCCTCCCGGCTTCGAAATGCCTCCTCCCTACGTGAAGAGGACATGGCCATGGCCCCCCTCAAGTGTGCCACGGCGAAGCCCAAGGGAGCACCCACCACCAAAGCCCTATATAAGTAGGGGCAATCCAGCCAGACCATTCTTCCCTTGGATTAGAAGGCCAAGGCAGCCACCACCATCTAACTAGTTTAATTAAGTTATTTTTTTTTTGTTTGCTTTGTAGTTATTTTGTAGTTTTTATTTAAATTTCTGGTACATGTATGAGGATCCTTTCTTTTGGTATGAATGTATGGGGATCCTTTTTTATGTAATATATTTTGTTCTTTAATCAACAATTTTTTTTTTACACAGTTTCTTTTTTGTTAAATACTTCATGCTATCTAAATAAATACTTTTATAGATATGAATTAGCAGCACAAAACAACAACATGCAACAATATATAAACACTACAAAGGTTATTACTTAAAAACCTTTAATATTTAAAACTTTGATTCTAAGTAAAATACTTAATGCTGTCTAAATAATCTGATTTGAAAACATAAATTAACACTTACCTGATATGAAGAATAAATAATTTATGGGGACTTTACAAAATAATTACAAAAGCTAGCTTTAACATAGAATAATTTCCGGGAATTGCAAATTAAAAACCTTTTTACACGGAGTTTAATTAAACGTCCGTGTAAGAATACCTTTCTATACGGACGTTTAATTAAGGTCCGTGGAGCTCGCATAGCATTTCTACACGGATGTTCAATTAAAGAGAACGGAGTAGGTCCGATGCCCATCGGACCTACTTTCATGTTCAACGATGATGACCGTCCAATCTAATTTAAGATATGCGCGCACGAAAATTGAAACAGATACGAACGAATATTAATCTATTTCGCACGACTTTTAAAGCAAATAGACAGTGATTAAACCCATCGCAAGCAAATACGAACGAATCAGATAAACTTTTTTTCAACGATGATGACCTACTTTTAATATGTTATGTACGAGAGCAGCTTGTGTCCGATGCTCATTGGACCCAAAGTGAGTTCGATGGGCTCTACGACCGTCCGATCTATCTCAAGATCTGTGCGCACGTAAATTAAAGATGGCGCGAAAGTTCTGGCGGGAATCAATCGTTATGTACGTATTTTTTTGGGGAGCAACTTGGGTCCGATGCCCATCGGACTCAAAGTGGGTTCACGCCAGAACTTTCGCGCCCAGCAGCTTGGGTACGATGCCCATCTGTTTTACGATTGATTCCCGCCTGAACTTTTGCACCATCTTTAATTTACGTGCGCACGGATCATGAGATAGATCGGACGGTCGTAGAGCCCATCGAACTCACTTTGGGTCCAATGGGCATCGGACACAAGCTGCTCTCGTACATAACATATTAAAAGTAGGTCATCATCGTTGAAAAAAAGTTTATCTGATTCGTTCGTATTTGCTTGCGATGGGTTTAATCACCGTCTATTTGCTTTAAAAGTCGTGCGGAATAGATTAATATTCGTTCGTATCTGTTTCAGTTTCCGTGCGCGCATATCTTAAATTAGATCGGACGGTCTCATCGTTGAACATGAAAGTAGGTCCGATGGGCATCGGTCCCAAGCTCCTCCCGGTTTTTTAGAGTGATTTTTGTGATAATACAAGTTAAAATTCAAAGATCTCAGATAATACAGCTTGATGGATGGGTAAATAAAGATAAAATTCCATCAAAATTTGCTGCACTTGATTAAAGGTTGTAATCTTTGATTTGAACGGTCCCGATCAATCAACGGACTAACTATTTTTGTGCGTCTTCACAATCTCACAAGGCAAGAGTTTATGTTTCATGAGCATTGCATTTATTGTCTTCCGTGAAAGTTTGATCAAAAATTATTTTTATTTACCCATCTATCTAGTTCATTGAAGATTGAAGTATCGGATGGCCACAAACACTTCGTGCTGGATCAAACCTCATACATAATAAATTTTCCAAACTTTTATGTTGGTTACATTCTATGTTCTCCCTTGATCATTTTAAAACAGATATGGAATGATTTCGTTGCAGATCGACCGTTGATTTTCCGCTTGAAAATGAACGGTCCAAAAATATTTTTACAATTTGAAGGGACATACAATGATGAAAGTTTATAAAAATAATATGTATAAGTATTATTTGGCCATATAAGATGTAAAAAAATAAAAATATATTTTTTGAATTATTTTCGTATATACTGTTGTACATGTATTAGGTGATTAGTAAATATCAAGCTTTGTTGACCGTCCGATAAACGAAGAACGGTCCTGATGTCTTCATTTAAGAGGTGGTGGGTAGATTTTCCGCACTCTCTGAGGTAACATAATATTTCTGTTTAGATCTGGTTCTAGATGATGCACAAGATCCTTTAATATTTGTGCATCATAATGATTAGACGGTCGGATATAACCACAGATATTATGTTACCTTTGAGTTTATGAAAGCCCTTCTATCCCTCCTCTCTGTGGATAAATTTTTTCGAATTTCCCTCCTTTAGCTCCCTGATGGGACTACCAAAAATTCAAAACAAATTTTACGAAAAGTTTGGCCTAGGTTGGCTTTTCCCCGCCTCACTTTTCCTCACATTTTTACACGGATGTTTAATTAAATATCCGTGTACGATACCGTTCTACACGGACTTTTAATCAAACGTCCGTGTAGCTCGCTTTGCATTTCTACACAAATGTTCAGTTAAAGAGAACGGAGTAGGTCCAATGCCCACCGGACCTACTTTTATGTTCAACGATGATGACCGTCCGATCTAATTTAAGATATGTGCGCAAGGAAACTGAAACAGATACGAACGAATTTTAAATTATTCCGCACGACCTTTAAAGCAAATAGACGGTGATTAAGCCCATCGTAAGCAGAGTAGGTCCGATGCTCATCGGACCTACTCTCATGTTTTAATTTGTAACTGGAAATTAAATAATATAGAGTTCAAGAGCACAAAAAATAAAAATACTTCATATATTAATTTCAACATAGAGATAGTTACTGGATACATCATCACTTAATACCAAAACAAAAACATAAAATATATAACAAACATAAGTATCTATCCCTAATTAAAAAACTATTCTTTCTCACTAATTGGCTCCCCTTTTTAATTTTAACATCCGTGTCTCTTACCCTTTCTACATGGACTTTTATTTAAAAGACCGTGTAGCACCCTTCTAGAGATCTAAGCCCTAAACTCTTTGCAACTTGCATCTGAGATATTTGAAAACCTGCAATTGAGCATTGAGTTCCTGTACCAAACATTCATAGGGATCATTTTCTTTTTAGAAATACAACTCCACAGCAAGCGATTTCTCCAAATGCTCGACCTTCCTCTCCCAACTCAGATTTCTCCCTCCTCTGAAGGCAGAACAGGCACATGCAGCCTCCCGGGAGAAGTTCTTCAATCTGAGTTGGAGAGGAAGGTTGAGCATTTGGAGAAATCGCAACGAGGGTACTCGGCCTTCGAGAAATAGATAGGTGAAATTGGCAAAGGACTCGAAGCGGCGCGAGCCAAGTCATTTATTATATTGTAACCCTCTTTCTACACGGATATTAACCTAAAAACCATGTAGAATGAAGGAGAGCTACACGGACTTTTACGTTGAACGTCTGTGTAGAAAGACCCTTCTACACGTATTATTAAAAAAAAGTCCGTGCAGAAAGTAATTAAAAATATTAAGTGAATTTACTTCTTATTTTTTGTATTATTTGAAGTGATAATGAATTATTATATGTATTATTTTGAACTAATATTTGATATTTGACCTAGAAATGTTTGAAATATAAATATTTTTTATTAATATTTGATATTTGAACTAATATTTAAAACCAAATACTAATATTTGTCTGTCCTCAAATGGACTTTTCCAAGTTTGATAAATTTTTAAGACAAGCTTTGTTTAACTTATTTACATGCATCATAAATTCAAATTTGGAAAGTGTAAATGTTCAAAAATGTGAATAGCACAAAAAAGGTTAAATAAAATAGAGTTCAAGAGAATAAAAAATAAAAATACTTCATATATTAATAACATAGGAATAGTTACTGGATACATCACTTAATACCAAAACAAAAACATAAAATATATAACAATATAAGTCTCTATCCTTAATTAAAAAACTATTCTTTCTCACTAATTGCCTCCCCTTTTTCTCTTTTCAGGGAAATATCTTGCTCGCTTGCCTCCTTTCTTGTTTACATTTTCCCATACTCTCTTGCTTCTTCTCAACCTTAACCAAACTTTGGGATCATCAAACTGACCGTGTGGACCGTAAGGATCATCAGGACCGGAATCCGAATCACATTCATAAGACTCAGGATCGGATTCGGATTCTGAATGAGAAGAGACTTCCACCACAGGTGGCGGGGGTACATCCTCCCACTGAATTATGTGAGTCTTGAGACCATTCTTCCCGCAGTTAGGACATTTATCACCTCGTCCACATGGTCGGATTATACACGGATTTTTTGGAGGATTGCGATTTGCCATATCTGAATAGCTCAAAGTTATTTTCCAAGTAATTCTTAATTTCTTTTGATCAGAATTACTTGATCAAAACGGCACCGGGAGGAGATTGCCTTTTATACCAAATTTTTCCATTAATCTACACGGATTTTACCTTTAACAATCCGTGTAGCTCCCATCCCCATGAAACCCTAAACTCTTTACACACGGACGTTTACTCTAACATCCGTGTGTGATTACCTTTCTACACGGACCTTCATTAAAAAGCCGTGTAGCTCTCCTCATTTTGTGTGGATTTTAGTTAATAATCCGTGTACGTTACTATTCTCCTCACGTATTATTAAATAAAAGGCCGTGTGTGAAGTAATTGACAACATTGCGTGGTTTAACTTGTTATTTTTTATATTATTTGTTAGTGACAATAAATAAGTTTACGTATTATTTGAACTCGAAATGTTTGAAACGCCAATATTTTTTTACTGAAATGTAATATTTCAACTAATTTTCAAATCCTAATAGAAATATATTAACTGGAAATATTATTTTACTAATATTAATATGTGAACTAATATGTAAAAACCTTTATGTTGTTTTGAAATAGAAATATTTTAACTAGAATATTATTTAAAAGTTGTTTCCAAACAAGATAATTAAAAAGTTATTTTCTAAACAAAATAAATATTATACATCTCTCTTTTTTTTCCTTTTTCTCTTTTTTTCGCTAATTTCACATTACATTCGGCCCATATTCCTTCATTGTGGTCGGATCGCAAATAGTTTGCTTCGTCTTGTTCTTCAATTGAGGCTACCTCAGTTTGCACGTCGGTACAAAATGGAGGTATTTCGTCGAACTGGTCATACTCTTCTTCGTCGACGACGTTTTCTACCCCAACAATTCTTCTTTTCCCAGATAGGACGATGCTCCACCTATTATCACTCGGGTCAGTGACATAAAAGACTTGGGTTGCTTGCTTGGCGAGTATAAACGGATCATCAACATACCCAACTTTATTAAAATCAACGAGTGTGAACCCGTCGTTATCAGCTTTAACACCCCGGTCTTCGACCCATTGACACCGAAACAAGGGAATGCTGAGGTCAGGACTGTAAATGAGCTCCCAAATTTCCTCAATAACGCCATAATACGACTTTGATGCAAAAACTGGCCGGGAATCTCCGGATCTACTGAATTCTTGAGACGTCGCCACCAACATCACCCCACTATTTTGCATCGTGCTCTTATCACTTTGGGATTTAGTGTAAAATGTATATCCGTTAATTTCGTATCCTTGGAATGTTCTAACAACAATTCGGGGTCCTTCGCCCAGCAGTCGAACAATTTCATTTACGGGCCTCATATCGGGGTGTGACTGCACCCTTTCTCTCAGCCATCCTACAAATGAACGATTATGCTCGTTGGTAAGCCACTTCTGACTTCTCGTGTAGTACTCTTGTTGAAGGATTGCCATGTGCTCATCTATATAGGGAGCAACATCTGTCATGTGCTGTAGTACCAAAAAATGCGCCTTCTGTAGTTCATCTCTATCAGCAACTACGGCTTTCAACCCAATTGTCCCGACTCCCTGGAGCCTTCCCTCATATCGAGACTTTGGAACGCCAATAGGACAGACACCGGTCATGTAGTTGGTGCAAAAATCAATCACCTCTTCCGTGGAATATCCTTCTACAATGCTACCTTCGGGTCGATGTCAGTTCCTTACGTATTTTTTCAAAATTCCCATGTATCTCTCGAATGGATACATATACCGCATGAACACAGGACCACAGATCTTGATTTCTCTCACTAGATGAACAACAAGGTGAACCATAACATCGACAAAAGATGGCAGAAAATACATCTCAAGTTGGCAAAGAGTAGCGACGACTTCCACCTCCAAAGAGTCCAGTATTAGAGGGTCTATCACTTTGGAATTTATTGTATTGAAGAAAAAACAAAGCTTCGTAATGGTTTGACGAACGAGCTTTGGTAAAACCCCCCGAATTGCAACAGGAATCATATGTGTCAATAAAACATGACAGTCGTGAGATTTCAGACCGACCAGTTTCAGGTCCTTCATCGACACCAGCTTCTTAATATTCGAAGAATACCCTGATGGGACCTTAATACTACGGAGGCATTCACAAAAGCTTGTTTTCTCTTTCTTCGACATCGTGCACATTGCGGGGGGTAGGTATGTGCGCTTCCCTTTCTCCTGCGGTGCAAGCTCGGGTCGTATTCCCATTTCTACCATGTCTTTTCGAACTTTGATACCATCTTTAGTCTTCTCCGGAATGTTCAATAATAAACCAGTCAAACTGTCGCAGACATTTTTTTCAACATGCATGACATCTATGCAATGTCTCACTTCTAAATATTCCAGTAAGGTAGGGCCCAAAATATGGACTTCTTTTTCCAAATATTCTTCGGCGGTTTTGTGGCACACTTTCCAAACACAACATCAAGGTTTTTAACACGCTCGAAGACACCCTTCCCATCTAATGGACGACGGGCCACTCCAAGCTCAACTTTCCCGTTGAATGCCTTCTTCTTCTTACGATATGGGTGATTAATTGGAAGAAACCTACGGTGCCCCATAAATACATTCTTTTGACAGTTCTTCAACCTCAGCACCTGCGTATCATCTTCACAAATAGGGCACGCTTTTGCTCCTTTACAAGTGTAACCCGACAAATTCCCGTACGCGGGGAAATCATTTACGGTGCAAAACACCATGGCCCGCAAGTTAAAGGTCTCTTTCATGTACGCATCCCACACCGAGACGCCATCACGCCATAATTTTTGGAGGTCCTCAATTAATGGTGCGAGATATACATCTATGTCATTTCTGGGTTGTCTGGGTCCTTGGATTAGTAATGACATCATTATATACCTGCGTTTCATGCACAACCAAGGAGGAAGATTGTAGATGGCTAACAGAACTGGCCAAGTACTGTGCCAACTGCTCATGCTTCCAAACGGACTCATTCCATCTGTGCTCACCACAATCTTGAGGTTTCTTACCTCGGAACTAAAATCTTTGAAATGTCTATCAAAATTTCTCCACTGAGGAGAATCAGCCGGGTGTCTTAGTTTACCGTCCTTTTTGCACCCTTCTTCATGCCAACGCAATAACTTTTCATCTTTGGGATTTGCAAATAACCGTTTGAATCTCGGTATTATCGGCAAATACCACAACACCTTAGCCGGAGGCCGGCCCTTTTTGCCGTCGTCACAATCAGTAGTGCCCTGTTCCTTACGTTTATACCGAGAAACACCGCACTTAGGACAAACATGCATGGCCTCGTACTCATTACGGTACAATACACAGTCATTCGGACATGCATGTATTCTTTCGATCTTCAAACCCACTGGACATATCAATTTTTTCGCCTGATATATTGTACGGGGTAACTCGTTGTTATCTGGGAGCATTTCTCCTAAAAGCTTTAATAAGGACGTGAAACTCTTATCGCTCCAACCATTTTCTGCTTTCAAGTTAAATAATTTCAACACAGCTGACAGTTTCATAAATTTGGTACACCCGGGATACAACGGCTTTTTGGATTAATTAGACAAATATTGAAATTTATCATAATTTTTATCAGTAATTTCATCTTCCACATCATGTAACATGTCCTCCAGATTATCAATATACTCGTGTACTACATTTTCATCGATTTCCGTCTGCAGCTCATCATCGTCGTTGCGATCAAGTTCAACATTATCAAAATTTTTGACATTCAAATCATCATCGCTGAAATCAAGTTCAAAATTATCCAAAATTTCTACATTCTCATCGCTCTCTTCACAACGGTTAGAATTCTTATTGGTACAACTACTTTCCCCAAATTCCTCACCATGCATGAACCAACATGTATATCTTTTCTTAAATCCACGACAAATCAGATGAGCTCTAATTTCTTCGGAGTCCCCAAATCTTAAAAAAAATTTACAATCTCTACAAGGACACAAAATGTCGGCTTCCTTCATCTTCACTCTATAACTCTCAGCGAATTTTATGAACTCATCAACGCGACCCAAATATTCTTCACTATCACGTCGCAATTCATACATCCAACATCGATCCATCTGTAAATTAAATTAAAAAAATGATTTCAATTAATAATGGTCAACATGTGGTACCAAATTCTAGGCTTACAAAGGGCCGGTTTACAATCCTAACCCACTCTTTGAATATTAGGTCCCATATGTGAACACATATTAGTGAGATTTAATTAGTATTTGAGAAAAATTCGGCAGCATTTCCCCTTAACTCCCCAAGTATGCGTAAAAACCACATACTCGTAGGAGCATTAAGGGAAAATACCGTCGAACTTTCCTCAATTACTAATTAAATCCCGCTAATATGTGTTCACATCCTAAATGAGACCCAATATTCAAAGAGCAGTCCCAAAACGGGGACTATCCAAAATTAATCCCTATTGGATTAATTTTGGACGGGCAAGGACCTAAAAGCATCAGTAGGGGTCGGTTATTGGACAACAATACACTACTTACACATGATCTAAATAAGTACAAATAAGTAACATAAAATTAGAGGAAGAAAAGGAAAATATATATATATATATATATACACTAACCTTAGAAAGATAGAGAGGAGAAAATACAAACTTCAAAGATCTCAGATAATACCAGCTGCTGGCCTTTGCAGAAATCGGATCAGCGCATTCAATACAGAGAGAGAGACAGTATTAATTACTTGATAAAAAAAAACGGCGCTGGAAGGAGAAGGCCTTTTATACCAAAACCCTACAAAGACTTTTCTACACGGATCTTACGTTAAGAAATCCGTGTAGCTCTCTCACAAATCATACACGGCTATTTGTATTTAAGAACCGTGTTTATAATGCTAGCCTTTTCTATGAAAATTTATAAAAATCCGGGTTATTATAAGATAGGAGAATGCGTTTCTACACGGATTTTCAAGAAACAACCGTATACATTTACTTTCTACACGGATATTCGTTAAGAAATCCGTGTAGCTCTCTAACAAATCATACACGGCTATTTGTACTTAAGAACCGTGTATAATGGTAGCTAATTTCGTTTAGGTTATCTTTTAATTTTGCAAATTCGCGCAGCAAATCCCATTGTTTAGGGATGCTAAAAATTATTATGGAAATTTATAGTTCATTGATGAATAGAATTAAGTTTTCGTGTCCTATATATTTTTTGGGTTTTTTTTTATTTATGGGCTAGTCTTTCTACACGGATTTAAAAAAAAAAATTCCTTGTAGCTATTTCGTACACGGATATTCAACTAATATCCGTGACAATTACTATTTGGACACGGTTTTAAGTTTAATATCCGTGTATGTTATCCTATATATTTTTTAATTAACAATTTTTTTCTGGGCTAGCCTCCAGTTTTGCTAGCCAGTTTGCTACAAAATTCAATATTGAGTTTACCCCCAGTTTTTCAGATAATTTGACATCCAGTTTTCCAATTACAGCACAAAAATTATACTTAGCATTACAAAATTCATATTTAGCATTACAAATCCATGTTCAGCAATTACAAAATTCATAAATTCATCTTCCTTATTTACAATTACAGCACAAAAATTACTAAATTCTCTATATTTTATTTAATTACAAGAACATGCTTTATATTTGAAACACAAAATCGGTGGATGGCATACAAACCGGTCAATTAATAAGGGTAAACTAAAAATTCATGTACACTAAATTATACAAAATTATACAAATTCATATTGAGTATTACAAAATTTAAATTGAAACATTATACAAATCCATATTGAGCATATATTACACAAATCCATACTGGGTAGACATATCATTCTTCCTGAGCCTCGATCCCATAATGATTTCATATATAAACTTAAGGTTTACATTTGGTGCCAGTAGCCAGGGTTTACAGAGGGTAATATGAAGATATACACGTTTTAATAAAGAAAGAGTTGAGTAAAAAGTTGGATGAAGGACCTTGGAAAAAAAGGGAAGAGGTGGGATGAAGGACCTTCAGAGCCGGATGAAGAGCCGAATGAAGAGTCGGGCACAATCTTGTCAGCTTCATTCGGCTCTTCATCCGGCTCTGAAGGTCCTTCATCCCACCTCTTCCCTTTTTTTCCAAGGTCCTTCATCCAACTTTTTACTCAACTCTTTCTTTATTAAAACGTGTATATCTTCATATTACCCTCTGTAAACCCTAGCTACTGGCACCAAAAGCGAAGAGCCATCGTTGCTCACCTGAATGTGACATGGTTCTACAAAAAACAACATTATTAGAAACAAGCACAATTATTACATGCATTCGTAAAATAATCACTAAAATAACAATTATACATGCATTACTCTATTATTAGAAACAAGCACAATTATACATGCATCACTCTATTTAATATACTAATTATTTACATTATCTCAACAAATCAAGCATGCATGCATTAATCATACATGCATCACTCTATTTAATATACTAATTATTTACATTATCTCAACAAATCAAGCATGCATGCATTAATTACTAATTGATCTAAATAAGCAATAATAAGTAACAGAAAATTAGAGGAAGAAAAGAGAAATATATAAACGACTAACCTTAGCAAGATAGAGAGGAGAAATACAAATTAACTTCAAAGATCTCAGATCCGGCCGCCTTGTGCGCAGAAATCAGACCAATTCGTATACAGAGAGAGAGAGTTTTAATTGATCAAAACGGCGCTGGAAGGAGAAGGCCTTTATCGATAATCAAAACCCTACAATAACCTTTTCTCCACGGATTATTATGTAAACAGCCGTGTAGCTCTGTCAAAGATATCTACACCGCTGTTTAAACAAAAATCCGTGTGCATTTCGCACATTTCTACACGGTTCTCACCATTAATATCCGTGTAGCTCTCTCATGGCTATCTACACTGTTAGTTAAACAACAATCCGTTTACAATTCCTGATAAACGTCCGTGTAGCTCTCTCAAGGACTTTCAACACTGATTCTTTAATAAATAATAGATCCCACAGATATTTCGGGCTTCCAAAAAATCTATGTAGCTATTCCACACGGATATTCAACAAATATCCGTGTACGATTACTTTTGTACACGGTTTTTAGTTAAATATCCGTGTCTGATTGCCCTTTATATTTTTTTAGATTTTTTTGTTCTGGGCTAGTCTCTATTTTTGCTAGCCAGTTTTGCTACAAAATTCAGTATTGAGATTACCCCCCAGTTTTCCAATTACAGCACAAAAATTATACTTAGCATTACAAAATTCATAAATTCAACTCCTTATTTACTATTACAGCATAGAAATTACTAAATTCACTAATGAAACATTACAAGAACATTACTAAATTCACTAATAAAACATTACTAATATGCATAAATTCATATTTTATTTAACACCTTACAGGAGCATGTTTTATCTTGGTTAGGTTCCAAAGAAATGAGTCAGACTAACTTTCAACTAATAAAACATTTTCTGAAAATTTAATTATGTTTTAGTCCCAAGTTTTTGGCGATGTAGAAATGGACATGTTGCAGTGTTCTTACGTTGTTGTTTAAATTCTTTCGCAAACCACATCTTATTCAAAGGGGGTTTGTGTAAGAAATTAAACAACAATGCACTGCAACATGCCATTTCTACATCGCCAAAAACAAGTGATCAAAACATGATTTAATTTAAAGAACATGTTTTATTATTGAAAGTTAGTTTTACCTATTTCTTTGGAACCTAACCAATAAAAAACATGTTCTTGTCAAGTGTCAAATAAAATATAGTGAAAAAAAAAAAAATGAAATTCATCACATGCTGTCCATCGGAAAGTTCATCACAATCTGTAAATAAAAAAAAATGATGAGTAAGTAAGCAACAATAAGTAACACAAAATTAGAGGAAGAAACGGAAAATACATGCCAGAGATGAAGGAGATACATGCCAGAAATGAAGCAATTCACATGTGAAGTCGAGATGTAGGTTATCAATCATATCACATCGCTCGTCTTGATAGATGAGCTCCAAAGATAGCGACTTATCTTGATAGATAAGCGATCTGACATAATTGATAAACCAAAATCAAAATTTCAATTATTAACCGTGAAAATGATTGTCAAAGTTGATCATAAGCGATATGTAAAGAACCTACAATTTACCTATGAATTGAAAACACTCTAACCTTTCCGTTTGTTGAATTACTTGATCAAAACGGCGCTGGAAGGAGAAGGCATTTTATATCAAAACCCTACACTTCTCTACACGGATTTATACTTAACAAAACCGTGTACAATGTGCAGTGTATAAAATTGGCAAAACCGTGTATCGATAACCAAAACCCTACAATAACCTTTCTCCACGGATTATTATTTAAACAGCCGTGTAGCTCTGTCAAAGGTTTCTACACTGTTATTTAAACAAACATCCGTGTACAATTACTGTTTCTACACAGTTTTTAGTTAAATAATCCGTGTCTGATTGCCCTTTATATTTTTTTAGATTTTTTTTTTATGGGCTAGTCTCCATTTTTGCTAGCTAGTTTTGCTACAAAATTCAGTGTTGAGATTACCCCCCAGTTTTCCAATTACAGCACAAAAATTATACTTAGCATTACAAAATTTATAAATTCAACTCCTTATTTACTATTACAGCACAGAAATTACTAAATTCACTAATGAAACATTACAAGAACATTACTAAATTCACTAATAAAACATTACTAATATGCATAAATTCATATTTTATTTAACACCTTACAGGAGCATGCTTTATCTTGGTTAGGTTCCAAAGAAATGGGTCAGACTAACTTTCACCTAACAAAACATTTTCTGAAAATTAAATTATGTTTTAGTCCCAAGTTTTTGGCGATGCACAAATGGACATGTGGCAGTGTTATTACGTTGTTGTTTAAATTCTTTCGCAAACCACATCTTATTCAAACGGGGTTTGTGTAAGAAATTAAACAACAATGCATTGCCACATGCCATTTCTACACCGCCAAAAACTTGGGATAAAAACATGATTTAATTTAAAGAACATGTTTTATTATTGAAAGTTAGTTTTACCCATTTCTTTGGAACCTAACCAAGAAAAAACATGTTCTTGTCAAGTGTCAAATAAAATATAGTGAAAAAAAAAGAAAATAAAATTCATCACATGCTGTCCATCGGAAAGTTCATCACAATCTGTAAATTAAAAAAAAATGATGAGTAAGTAAGCAACAATAAGTAACAGTTAGAGGAAGAAACGGAAAATACATGCCAGAGATATTCATGCCAGAAGTGAAGTCGAGATGTAGGTTATCAATTATATCACATCGCTCGTCTTGATAGATGAGCTCCAAAGATAGCGACTTATCTTGATAGACCTAAATCAAAATTCCAATTATTAACCGTGAAATGATTATCAAAGTTGATCATAAGTGATATGTAAAGTGACCGGTATTTCTCTCTTCCTAAGGTTATACAGGAGACCTACAATTTACCTATGAATTGAAAAAACTCTAACCTTTCCGTTTGTTGAATTACTTGATCAAAACGGCGCTGGAAGGAGAAGGCCTTTTATACGGCGCGGGAAGGAGAAGGCCTTTTATACCAAAACCCTACACTTCTCTACACGGATTTATACTTAACAAAACCGTGTACAATGTGCAGTGTATAAAATTGGCAAAACCGTGTATCGATAATCAAAACCCTACAATAACCTTTCTCCACGGATTATTATGTGAACAGCCGTGTAGCTCTGTCAAGATTTCTACACTGTTATTTAAACAAACATCCGTGTGCATTTTACATATTTCTACACGGTTCTCTTCATAAATATCCGTGTAGCTCTCACATGGCTATCTACACTGTTAGTTAAACATTAATCCGTTTACAATTCCTGATAAACGTCCGTGTAGCTCTCTCAAGGCTTTCTACACTGATTCTTTGATAAATATCCGTGTAATAGATCCCACAGATATTTCGGGCTTCCAAAAAATTACAATAGCACACGGTTTTTGTATAAAATTGTCAAATCCGTATACAATGACCATTTCTGTAGTAGTGTTATTTAAGAATCTTTCTCCGTATTCAATTCCAGATCTCCTTCTCTCTAAAACACCAATTATCTATTCCTCTCTAAAATTCCAGCACCGTCGCCACCTCTTCACCAAAACCGATCGTCATCGTCAAATCAACCAACGCTCCGGTCAGGCCATTTTCGCCCGGTCAGATTGTCATTGTCATTGTCGGATCTCACATCTATGTCGAGATCGACCACCTCCCATTGGAAGGAGAGACCATCTCTGCCCGGTCAGGCTGCACATTTCCTCCTCGACGGTTCGACGAAACAGATCTGTTTGTTTCTGTGCATGTGTTCTTTCTTCTTCTACTGTTGTTCCTTTTATCAACCTGATCTCTCCGATCAAGGTGACGTTATTTAGAAAGTTGCAATCAATCGGAGCTTGTGCTGTACATAGATTCTTTACTTAAATTTGTGGTGAAATTCTTAGTTCCAATATCATGTTTGACTTTCGGTAGGATTGTTGTTAACAAGGGTTGCAATTTTGTCATTTTCAAGCTTGTAACTCATTTGTTTAGCTATTCACATATTATTTCGCTACATCTCATTGACTCGACATATCCACAAAGCAACAAAAAGAAAAAAAATGATCGTTGGATCATGTCTGGTACATATCCTGGTATGACTGGGCCAACAGTGTACTTAAATCGGAGGGTTTAAACGTAATTTGATTGATCTGTTTTTTTTTTTATGATTTGAGGTGAATTTTGATCTTGTCGATTGAATTTTCAAGTCACGTGCAAATGCAGACCAAGAGTTTAGATTCAGATGATTTCAACTTTTATATATAAAATTACTGATACATGCTTTATTCTACTAGCGCTCAATCTGATAATGGCACTACCAGTTTTCGATCCCCAATCATGATCTGAGAATTTTGAACAGAAAGAAACTTACAAGATATATACAATATTTTATATGATCTATCTAGTAAGTTTATTAGATCTATACAATATTTTACAGGATCTATCAATTTGAAAGTATAAGGTGGTTGTTCATTCCAATTTGCAAAAAAAAAATCATTGGGGTGCTTTTTGCAGTGGATGTTCCTGCTATAAAAATCCATTATTACACCTCAGCTGGTGAAGTTGGAGCATACATGGAATACCACTGGCACACCATGAGATGGCTAAAATAATTTTCGTCCTGGAGGACTTGTAAGTGTTTGTTTCAAAAAATTTCTTTGCAACCTTTTACAGGATCGTTCAACTGGTTTTACAGGATTCTGCCAATGATTTACAAGATTCTGCCATTGGTTTATTTTATAGGATGTATCAGTTATTTTACATGCACTAGTGGAAAATTGCCTATCAGGAACTGTTAAAAATCTTCTATCAGGAACGGAATTGAGGCGATACTGACCCAGGCGATACAGATAGTACCACTAATCAGGATCGGTTAATTGCCGATACAGATTCACCAATCAGGAACGGTCAGTTATTAATCAGCCGATACTAATTCAACAATCAGGAACGGTTTAATATTAATGAACCGATACTATATATTACAATCAGGAACGGTTCATATTAATGAGCCGATACTATATATTACAATCAGGAACGGGTCTTTTGCTAAATAGCCGATACTAATAAATTACAATCAGGAACGGTTAAATATATGAGCCGATACTAATATATCACAATTAGGATCGGCTATTCTAAATAACCGTTCCTGATTGTGGGACAATTAGGAACGATTCTATATAAATTGCCAGTCATGATTCAATCAGGAACGGTTAAATCATTAATTGTTGTCCCTGATTGTCGCATAATCAAGATCGGTTAATTATTAGCCGATACTAATTTGTTTTTAATTCTAAAAAAATAATTTTAATATTTGGCCAGCTACCATATATTTTTGCTGGCCTATGAAAAGCATTAGGATGTATACAAACACATCTTAAACAAGTTCAACAAATTAAAATAACACATCCTAAATTAAACAAGTTCAACAAATTAAAATAACACTTCCTAATTAAATTGTATAACTTTTTTCCGCTAAAACATCCTTGAAGAAAAATTTACCCCATACTGATCGGATGTAGTCGATGTTTGTTTCGTTGTAACTTTGGGGAACTCCTGCATTTTGCAAATGATAGAAGGTTATTAAATTACAACTACAATTTTAATTGCGTAATTGGCAGCAACATTGAATATGCTAACAATATAAAAAAAATATGCATACCTTTAAGTTTGGAAAAACATCGAGGAAGCGAGTTATTATGTCATGCACGAACAACATGACATAATATCCACATTCCCAACTGCCGAGTTGTTGTGGGCACTGTATTAAACAACAATTAGATTTAAAGACAATATAATAATAATAGCAATTCAAGTATCGCACAATATAAAAGCACATCAATAAAAGCACAATATAATAAAAAACCACATGAAGCACATCACTTAAATACACACAAAATGGTCAAGCGACCTCGAGTCGATTGAGGCTTAAACTTAGCAATTTTCCCTAGCTATATAGATCATCTCTAACCACATTTTCCCAATTTTTTGCAACTAAACCCCTATGACTAATTTAATAACCTTCTAACTTAGAAATTTTCAAATAAGTTCTAGATTCACTAATAATTACCTTGCAACGCACCACCTTCAAGGTAGCGTGTTTTCCAGGTCCTCCATAACATCTATCCGTTCGGAAGGGGCTGTTAAAATATTATTATAGGGAATAATAATCAATACTTAGAAGAATTTGTTTAACATTTTGAAAATCAAGAATTCGCAAGTGCAAAAAGAAACCGTTTGAGACTACATATAAAATTCAAGTTTTGAAAAACTTACTCCACAAGCGCCTTGATGATATGTAGAATTCTTGGATTTTTGGCACCGGAATCAAACACATACAAAGTGCTCTCTCTTGCCATCAGCATAACCAATACCCAAGTATGAAAATAACACAATCACACGAGTTATCTATGAAATGAAAGAAATTGAAATAAATTATATAAATAGAGAGAGAGAACTAACTGCTGATGATACGGTATGAATATAATTTTCTTGTCTCGGTTTTCTCTCAATGATGTTCTTATGTATTGATCAGCAAATTCTCGGTCTTCATCAGCACCTGTCAAAAACCTCCCACATGTTTTCTCAAGGCATAAAACGAACAAGCTCATTAGGAAATTCTTCCTTATATTATTTGTGCGCCCACCTACAAATAATGGCATAAATGTCATTATTAGTAAACTTGAATTAAAAGTAATAAAATTTTGCATTATTACAAATATTAACTCACAGCATGAAGATCTGAATAATTGGTGCAGGGAGCCACGTCTCTGGTGTAATCAAGTCCTTCAAATCATCTGCATGAACGAATATGGGGTCCTCGCTATGGAAAAGATCGACTGGCAAATCGATCAGAAACTCGTTGCCATCTTTCTTCAAAAACCGATCATGCAGATTCTTGAAAACTGGACCAGCTTGTCAAATTGAGACCATCAAACTTCTTGCACTGATTTGGTGTAAACGAATCAGTGTGAACTGACTTCCCACTTGTAGGAACTTGTAACTCTTTGCGTGGTTCCTGCAATTAGATGATGAAAAATCAAATTGTTGCTCTACTAGTTAAAAAAGTGTAAGTAGAAGAATTTATAATTAAACATTTCTTACCTCATCTAAAGATATCAAATCCTTAGGCAATGCAGTGAAACTAGAACGGGCTGATCGAAGAGTTTCCACCTCGCCATTTGGTACGGGTATAAGGGTATCGTCTTCACCCGCAACATAATCATTCACCATTACTCTCGCATGGTCGGGCGGTATAGGTCTACTGTGAATAACCGAGCCTTGTGATGATAGAAGTATTGTCCCTACGGCCACTTAAATCTTTTGGCCATCCCGAACCAAGTGGAGTTTGCATTTTTGTTCTTCCTTTAATGACAAATATAAACTAAGTCATGTCATGGTATTCTATTGGTTATTCACATGAAATGAAGATTGGATTACCTCAATCAAATCGAGAAAATGTGGTGGTTGCACTGACGGGCAGCTACTCTGAACAACTCGTGGGCTAGTTACGAGTGTGTTCCCAGTGTCCGTATGTTGGACCATCAACATTGCCATCTGCCTCATGAGAGCCTCTTGTTGCTCTAAAAAAGGTTTCATTCTCTCCTCTACCTTCTCCTCTACCTCTCTAGCAATTCTCTCTTCAATATTCGCCTCAGACTCCGAAGAACGGTGTCTCTTTCTTTTTCCGACCCCTTGATAATTTTTTTTATACCCACAAGAGATCCAACACCTCTCACCCTCCCAGGATGTTCTCGATTTGGTAGAGAACTTCCTAGAATATCGTCGTATTGGTCGGTGGTCATCATTCCTTGATTGAAAGCCTTTTGTTGTTCGTCCTGATATCAGTAAACCAAAGACAATAGGTTATAACATATTAAATTCAAATTGAATTTAAACTTAAGAAAATTTTAACCATGTACTCACAATTGTCTTGATCATTGCTTTTGTTTCTGGGTTAGGATAGACACTTGCCCCAGCTGACACCTTCTTCTCTCTTGCGAGCTTTCATGGGACATGCCTATGTTGAACCGACATATCAACAAGTTGGTCTTGTGACAACCCACTAGTGGACCCTTGAGATGACAAATCACTACATGACCCCTCTTTGGAAGCAATCTCCGTCAAAGCTTCTTTAAGTCTCTTCTGGAATTTCTCACCACTATAACCTCTAAATCTCAAGAAATGCGGGTACATGTTATTGGATTGATTCGCCTTCCATATTTTACTTAGTTCCTATAATTTGAACAAGAAAACAATTTGCCTTAAGAAAACCAAATGAATTCTTAATAAGCCAAAAGAGATTAATGATAGACCTAAATTATATACATGTTTGGTTTGGTTTTTATCACGAAATAACACCAAATATCTTGTATTTTAGTAGATCTAGTTACTGCGTTTGTTTGCTTTAAAATTGCAGAAAATGAAGAAATGGGAGCAAAATGCGGATGCATTGAGACAGTGCTGCCGCACTCAGTACTTAGAGAAATTCAGAGCACAACACAGGAATCTGACTGAGCAGAATACGGACGCACTACGACAGAGTACGGCCGCACTCAGTACTTAGAGAAATTTAGAGCACAACACAGAGGAATTTGACTCCAGTGCGGCCGCACTGACCTAGAATGTGCCCGCACTCAGCTATCAGAAGCAGAAAAGAAAGAAACCGACCCCCTGTAGACGCAGTTAGGCCGCACTCTGGTCGCATTCAGCCTAAAAAGTTGATTTTTGACGGTTATTCTATCTGATTAGTGGTACTTGACAAATGAAAGCTTGTGAATTTAAGTAGTTACCATTAAGAAATAAAAATACCTCAAATTCATCCGATTGGTGGTACTTGACAAATTCTTCCCAATCTTCTTGTGTAATCGCAGTATAATCTTTGAAGAGCGTCTTATCCTCCTTCATGTAATCATCATACAACCTATTTCTGAACTTTCTGAATGCTGCAGCCATACGCATAGTGACCTCCTTCTGCATAACATCATCGTCAGGTAAATTCCAGGCCAACTGCGAAATATTGAACATCAATCAGAAGTTAGTTAATATCAAATGAAAGCTTGTGAAATTAGTTTCATGTTATTTACCCTGATTTCATGCCAAATATTCTTCTTAATTTGATTTGGTACGTCAGACCACTATCGATGGCGTATTGAAACTTGGGCTCTCACTAACATCCCAAGTTGCGTCGGATAACTTGTTGTTTGTTCGTTTATAATGGGCCTCCCAAGTTTATCAAATTGAACCTCCTTGTTGGACTTATTAACCACACGAGTAAGTTCCGTAGGACCTCTTTCTAGTTTCTTGGCCGGCTCACTATCACCACCACCACTAGACATGACTGAATATGGAAATCACTCAATTAAAAAGACTTATTTTTATAAATAAACAAGTTACAAGAATATAGGTTCCTAAATTGAAATTTTTGCATGAAGTACCCAATCCAATAACAGGTTCTGTAATGCCTAGATACCCAATCCAATAACAGGTTCGTGTATTATTTGCAATTTTGCATATGAGCCGATACTAAGTATAATCCAAAAGCTAAGTATAATCCAATAACAGGTTATACATCCAATAACAATATAATCCAATAAGTATAATCCAATAACAGTATAATTTTGCATATGAGCCGATACTAAGTATAATGCAATAATGTAACAGCCGGTAAATTTTCATATTATTTTTTTATATTGGACTTTATTATAATATTACAAAATTATAAGGTTTAAATAGCAAAATGCAAAATTTATAAAAATAAACAGCCAACGTGGCCTCTCTTGCCACGTGGCTCGTTGCATGAAAACCACCTCTCATTTTTTTTTACCACCGTTTAAATTCTCTTTATAAAGGATCATTCTCTCTTTAATTGATTAGAATAAAAAAAAGGTGAAAATTGAAAACTGAAACCGAAAGAGATGAGAGAAAATGAAAAGAAATAGTTTGGTATTGATTAAGATTTGATTTCATGTCCGATTGGAATTCCGACTACGTCGCGTTGATTCTGAACTGTTGATTGAAATCTGATTTGGATTTCTGGATTGATCGCTATCAGGTAACCGGACATCTCTATAATCTGTGTTTTCATTTTGGTTGGTTGAATTGGATATTTGAATTGGATATTGGATTATGAGGCATATTTTAACGGGATAGCGGGTTTGAGGTTCGAATTTGATTGTGAACTGATGAGAATGTGGGAATGGTCTGTGTGACAGACATTCCAAATACTGTGTGACTTGTTTTACTGATAACCTAGACCGACGTGCTATCGCCGGTTAAAGATGCATGCATAATTTGATTTGAATTTGTGTGGATTAATCCAGTCTGTTTGAATGGTTGTTTAATTAAGCCAATTATAGAGAAGCTGCGTCGTTAAATAACCGGTTACTGAGCTTTGTAGCTTACGCCGTATTGTTTCTTTGTGTTTTTTTTGTTTGTGACGTAGGTTGACGGGACGAAGGATGGATGTGAGGGTGCCTCTCATGTCGCGAGCCCCAGCCCGGCGGCAGGGTCGTGACAAAACAGGCTATACATCCCAAGTATAATCCAAAAGCTACAATTGTGAAAAATAAGTAGCAAATCAGAGAGAGGCGATATCGGATAAAACCATTAAGATTCTAGTACCGTATAAAACCAGTTACTACTGGTACCATCATACAAAAGCATTTTTACCTGGAAGAGGAGACGGAGGAGCAGAGAGACAGAGAGGAGAGGCGGAGCAGAGGAGACAGCGGGGTGGAGGAGACAGACAGGCCAGAGAGAAGAGGGGAGCAGAGGAGACAGCGGGGCAGAGAGGCGAGCGGCGCCTAGAGAGAGAGAGATCGAGCGGCGCCTAGAGAGTGAGCCTGAGAGAGAGAGAGCACCGCAGCATAATTTGAGTGAGAGAGATCGAACGGCGCCTAGAGAGTGAGCCCGAGAGAGAGAGTCGGAGTTAGATCTTAATTTCAAAATGAAAATGAGAAGCGGACCATGAAATTTGAGAAGCCGCGAAATGAAATGAGTAGCGGAAATGAACTTTTAGGAACGGCTATTTAGCTACAACCAATCCTGATTTTTTAACTTTTTGCATATTTATTTTTATTTTTTTAATTTTTTATCAAAATAGTAAGTATTTCTTGCATTTTTTGTATTTTTTTTACAGCAACACATGAAAAAAAATCTAAATGAATATTTTTATTTTTTTTACATGTTATATGGCTAAATAGTACTTACCAATATCAGTTTTATAGACTTTGATCATTATATGTCCATTCAAATTTAGAAAACATTTTCGGACCGTTCTGTTTTCACGTGGGAATTCAACGATCGATCTGCAACAAAAGGTGTCCAAATCTGATCTAAAATGATCAAGGTATAACATTGAATGTAACCAACATAAAAGTTCGGATGTTTTACTATGTATGAGCTTCGATCCAATACGAATGTTTATGGCCATACGATGCTTCAATTTTCGATCAACTAGATGGATGGGTAAATGAAAAAAAAAATTATCAAACTTTCATGGAAGACAATAAATGCAGTGCTCTTTGATTTCAACGGTCCCGATCGGTCAACGGACGACATGTTTACGTGCGCCTTCATTAACTTAGAAAGCAAGAGTGTATGTTTGATGAAACATAAACTCTTGCCTTGTGAGTTAATAAAGGCGCACGAAAATATGTCGTCTGTGGTTCGATCGGGACCGTTGAAATCAAAGAGCACTGCATTTATTGTCTTCCGTGAAAGTTTGATAAATTTTTTTTCATTTACCCATCTATCTAGTTGATTGAAAAGTGAAGCATCGTATGACCATAAACATTTCGTGTTGGATCGAAGCTCATACATAATAAAACTTCTGAACTTTTATGTTGGTTACGTTCAATGTTGTACTTTGATCATTTTAGATCAGATTTGGACACCTTTTGTGGCAGATCGATCGTTGAATTCCCGCATGAAAACGAACGGTCCGAAAATGATTTCTAAATTTGAAGGGACATATATATAATGATCAAAGTCTATAAAACTGATATTGGTAAGTACTATTTAGCCATATAACATGTAAAAAAAATAAAAATATTCATTTAGATTTTTTTTTCATGTGTTGCTGTCAAAAAAATACAAAAAATGCAAGAAAGAGAATCAGGATCGGCTACTAAAATTTAACCGTTACTGATTGTCCTGATTTTAATTGTTTCATGTTATAAGTATCAAATGAATATATTCATAATGAAACTTTATAAAATTAATAATGAACTAAAATGACAAAAAATCTACTGATTTGTTTTTAATTTAATAGCCAGCTACCATATATTTTTGCTGGCCTATATATAAAATAAAATAATTTACTAAAATAATCTAAAAAATTTACTTATAACAAGAAGCCTGATTGTCCTGATTTTAACTGTGTTGAATGCTTTCTTTCTCTTTCGGTGTGCATGATTGACAGGAAGAAATCTACGATGACCCATGTACACATTTATAGAGAAATTAGGTAACCACACATCGATTGTATCGTCTTGGCAAATAGGGCACGCTTTTTCTCCTTTAACACTATAACCCGACAAATTACCATACGCCGGGAAATCATTAATGGTGCATAAAATCATGGCCAGTAAAGTGAAATTCTCCTTGCTATATGCATCAAATATCTAGACTCCTGAACACCACAATTTTTTAAGTCCTCGATCAATGGCGCTAGATACACATCTATGTCGTTTCCGGGCTGTTTGGGCCCTGATATCAATAAGGTCAGCATTATGTACTTGCTTTTCATACATAACCAAGGCGGAAGATTATAAATACACAATAGAACCGGCCAACTGCTATGCTTACTGCTCATGCTACTGTGCAGATGCATTCCATCTGTACTCAACCCAAGCTTTAGTTTTCTTGATTCGTCGCCAAATTCAGGAAACTTTCTGTTGATTTTCTCCACTGAGGAGAATCAGCGGGGTGCCGTAATTTTCCATCCTTTTTCCAGTTTTCGGTATGCCATCACAATAATTTCGCATCTTTAGCATTTGCGAACAAACGTTTGAATCTCGACATCACGGGGAGCAGGAAACTTTCTGTTGATTTTCTCCACTGAGGAAAATCAGCGGGGTACTGTAATTTTCCATCCTTTTTCCAGTTTTCGGTATGCCATCACAATAATTTCGCATCTTGAGCATTTGCGAACAAACGTTTGAATCTCGACATCACGGGGAGGTACCACAATACTTTTGCCGAATGTCCATTATCCAATTAAAAATCATCACTCTTATTGTTGGTTACCTGCTTTGTCCTGTAACGTGATACACCGCATTTTGGACACTTGTGGACATCTTCATACTCATTTCGGTATAATATACAATTATTTGGACACGCATGTTGATCACTCAAAAGAGAGCAATGTTTCTTTTAATATTTATAAACTCGTAAATGCTATCGGTTCGGACTGCAAGCGCACAATCCTATCGAGTAGTATATTCGAGATCGATCCACAGGGAATATTGGTTCAATGCTTTGAGCGATCAAATCACAATCTTTCGAAAGGCTAGACGAAATCTGTAAATTGAGAGGTGTTGTTGTGATCAATGTAAATTAGGAAGCAATTAAAAGTAATTAAAATAAAGATAGAGATGAGAATTCCTAGGGTTTCGGCACACCATTGCTACTCAATCCGCTTTGACAATATATTCCTGTTGCGTCTGATTTCCTGTTGTTGTTTAATGAAAGACACCACATAGGTCATTGCGATTTATGTTACGCAAGAATGACAGATCTTTCACCGAGATTCTACATAGGACACTGTGATTTTCCTTACGCAAATGTCTGATCTCTCAAATACCCCAAATTACTACACAGATCACTGCGATTTACTTTACGCATGTGATGGAATTTGGTATGCATTTTGTTGGTCTTGTTTATGGTTTCCCCGCTAAGGTTTTCTTCACATAAACCTAATAAATCTCAACGAGGCTAATTCATACAAATAGTTTCTCTTGCCATTAAAGTACAGTCACTACCCTAACAGACTCAAACTAGATCATTGAAGTTAGATGAAGAGATAGTAAATCACAAAAGCATTTTGTTTCAACAACAAGAAATCATAATCAACAGAAATATATATATCAAAACATCAAGAGTAACAAGGTTTACTGCCTAGCCCTAAGAAAAGGAACTTAGCCGCGGAACGGCATTGTTACAAGCACTCCTCTTTTCTCTCTTTAATCAAATCTAACCCTAATTACAAAGATAAGTTATTTTTCTGCCCAGGGGCCTTATATAGGAGTGGAGGGACGTGTAGAGGTTGAGTAGGGGCTAAGAAACTGATCTGAAAACAGCTGTCGGCAGTTATTCCCCAAGAGATGCCTTCGGATACGGACAGTATTAGGTGATACGGTCCGTATTAGGTCCTTGACGGTTAGGGTTTAATGCTTCCAGCTCTATCTCCTAGTCTGTGCTAGGCCTGGTCCGTATTAGTCAATACGGACCGTAACAGAGACTTAGTCGATGAGCGTCGCTGATCCGATTGACCCGATTCTAGCTCCATTTGATGTAAAATAGTCTCAAAACTTGTTTTCTGCAATAAAACATAAAGAAGAGTGACAGTAGCATTTTTCTCTAATAAAGTAAACATAAGTGTGAGAAAATATGCAAAACCTAAGCCAAAACCCTACGTAAATTATCGTTATTTTGACTCTGATCACGCCTCCCAACTTGAATTGTTGCTTGTCCTCAAGCAACGGCATCCCAGCTGGTCAAAGATCCGGTCTAGGTTAAACCATACAATCTCAAGGACTTGTTAAAAATTAAATTAGAACTTGGCTTTGGTACTATTTGACCCTAAAAAGTTGTTACTTAAACTTGACATGATAAATGACAATTTTGGGAGCAATTAAAATGCCAAAGCATGCATAAAACCTTTAAAATAAAGTGAGTACAGTATATTAAAGTTCTTGATGGCATTCTATATACGATACCATGAATTTTGATGTACAACAAGGTCAAAGTCAACAAGGATTTGATTTCCTACAAGTGAAACAGTTGCTGGATAGCATGCTGGGTGCAAATAATGGGGCATACCTAGCAGAATCATCTCCTAAACACTCTATGGGTACAATTTGGAGATGTATAACAGTTCCCTGACAGCAAGGGCCCACAAGTCAGTGACTGGGAACAAATTTCGCTGGATAGTTGATTTGGGTGCACAGGGTCCACCAGACCATAATGTGTGCACTTAGTTGTCAGCGGTTCGGCTCATGATATGCCGAGTTCATTCAGGCACTAGGGAGGCTTAAGTTAAATTTGCGCCGAGCGCTTTTGACCCCTTTAGCCTGGGTGCACCAGGTGCGCGTACACCGCCAACACAGTCCTATATGGTCTACCAAGTGCCGAGGGCAGCCAACTATCACACGAAATTAAAAGAAATACAGTGCTTCCGGTCAGAGACCAACAGTGGGCCCCTGTTGTCAGCCCTCTCTTCTCCATTCTCCTGCCCGAACTCAATAAGGATTTTGAAGCTTAAATTCGGGTCTAAAGGTTGAGATTTTTCATGAGCCATTACCTGAAATTATAGAGAATTTCTAATCATCTCCTCTTGACCAAAGCTACAGTGTGAGCACCGTTAGCAAAGTCTAATTTGAAGCCGAGCAAGAAAATGGATGAAAATGCAAAACGGGTAGCAGAGCTCAATTCAAGCTTCAGGGCTTCGCAAAACTATACTATATGACTATGCGATGATCATGTAAGTCTTAATTTGAAATAAAAGGAATTAATTTCATGTGCACCATGAACCCGATTTGGTTCAGAACCGAGTTATATCGGGGGTACACTCCCAACTGCCTAAACGATACAGTGTGCTTCGGCACATGTTATAGGAGTAGTGTGGATGCTATGTGTTAACTTAGTGCACTCGAAAATGCTCTAACCGAGAAGGGAGCACTCTAAGCCCGGTATACCGCCGGTATAGCATACCCCCGACTCTACAGCTATTATCTGGCTCCCTGGTCCCCAGGACGCGTGTCCCACTGCCCTTGGGTAGTGACAAAAATAGAAGAATCTACTCCAGAGGCGCAGGGACACGTAAATCAAGTGTTGCCTTCTTTGGCCGGCCAATCAAAGGCTATAACTTAATATATAATATTCAAGATTGATCCAAAGGTTGAAATTGCTCCCAGCAAAGATGAGTGACATGTTGAAACCCCACTGGGTGATCCTTGCCATGTATGCACACAAGGAGGCCGAGAATGAATCCAGACCATACATCAAACACCTGGTGTGCATAGCAAAAGGCACATCAGCAGCTCCAGAACCGAAAACCCTAATATTGCCCAATATAAGGCACCTAAAATGCAAACTCCAGAGATACTTCTTCTTCTCCAGAAAGCTTTAAAAAAAGAAACAAGTTAGAAAACTCCATTTTCATACAAAGGCTAGGTTAGAAGCTTGAAGTTTTCTTAAGTAAGTTTAATAGGTAATCAATATCTATGTGATGTAAGGCTCTTGATGAGCAATGATCTGTAAATATTCTGTTTTAGTCGAAATAAAGAAGGTTTTTTTTTTATGATTTTTCTTGTTTGTTCTTTAGTGCCTTAGCTTTATCCCTCACCTCTTCATCTTTTTATTTTATTTCTAAACCCTCAAAAAAATCATGAATGTGAGAGTTACATGATTTTTAGTTCATCATAGGATGAACAAATGAAATATGTAACTTGATGATCAAATAAAAATATATTTTCCTTTTTACTTCCTTTTCTTGCATCTTTTATGAAATAATAATTAAAAATACTAAAAATGTGATTTTTCTCTTGCTTTTTTACTTTACCTTAAAAAAAAATATATATATACATATATATAGGTATTAATATATATATACATATACTAATCTTTTATCATCTCTTTTACTTGGAGCTTATAAAATAAAAATAATAAAGCTTTAATCTTTGATATTTCTTTCTTTATCTAATTCTTTTAGCTTCTTCTAAAAATAATTAAGTAGTAGAAGTATGAGGGTTGAGCCATGAGGTCTCCCTTCATATGAAAACTATATTAATTATTTTGTGAGGAGGTTAAAAGAATAATGAAGTGACAATAAAAAAAAAATTAATTAAACACAAGAGGTAGTAGGGTTGAGCCATGAGGTCTCCCCTATTATTCTCTCAACCTAAATGATCAAAGGGCCTATTTGTACAAAGGGATTGATTTAGTCAATAATTAGTGCATTCACATGCATGAATATTGGCAAAATTAAAAACTATGTGCAAATAAAGAGAAATTGAGGTCTAAAGTATAAAAAAGACATTAGCATTAGCTATGATATTTCAATGACTCCCCTTTTTGGACCCATTTGTGTATGAAAGAATATGTGATTTCTTAAGCAAACATGCTAAAAGAAATTAAATATTTCAAATATATAAATGGTGAAAGATGGAAGGTTTGAAATGCAAACAAATGACAAGTTATGCTTGTTCATGATGTTTGCATCTTTAAATCTAAGGAAATCTTAATGACATGTCCTTCAAGATATCAAAAACATGATTTTAAACAAAATCAGGGGCTTCCCTGCATAAAACCATATTTTGGCAGATTTTTGACATTATTTCGAATTTTGGATTTTTTTCTTTTTTCCTCTTGTTTATTGGTACCAAAGATATAGCAAAAAGGCTATGAAAATTCATTAAAATGATGTTTAATTTTTGAAATCAGTTGTAAATGCCTCAAACCAGTCCCTAATACCCTCTGGAATAGTGGGCCAACATCAAATCACAAAACATGTATCAATGACACAAGAAAAGCACTCAAAAGTGTCAAAATGACCTTCTCTGGTAAATAGGGCCCTCTGGACTGGTACAGGGACCAAAATGAAAAATGGACTTCACCATCAGATAGAGGACTTCAAAACACACAAAATGGACACAAATTTTACATTTTTCTGACTATATTTCGATTTTATATGAATTTCCAAAGTTCAGGTTCAAAAACAGAAAAATTAGTGTTTAAATAAAAAAAGGGCCTGCTGTTGGTAAATGGGCAGTATCGAATGACTGAAAAATCAAATAAAAAAGATAAACATCATAATCAGATAGAAAATTTCAAAATACACAAAATGGACATAAATTTCATATTTTTCTGACTTTGTTTCAATTTGATATGAATTTTTAAAGATTCAGAGGTTAAGTATAAGTGGAAATCAAATAAAACATATGTTATCTGCACGGATCTTAAAGCAACTGGAGACCTTCAATTCTGGTGCCAGAATGAAGTTTGAATGGAAGCACGGATTTCAAAGTCCAAAATATGAATTAAATAGCTAGCACAAATCCTGAAGCCCAACCCATATCTTAAAACCCAATACACCAATCTAAAGACCCAAAAATCCAAATCTCAAAGCCCAGATAATAAATAAAATTATATATCAATACCATTTTCATAAGAGACCCTCTCTGATTTTCGATATTTGCAGCGAAGTCCCTGTAAATTTACAAAAAGGTCCCTGACAGCATAAAACCCTCTCAAATAAGCCCTTAAAGGCCCAATTTTCATATAAAACCTTGTCTAAGACCCAAATCACAAATCCACACCTTTCCAGCTCTGTAAATAAGCCCCTGGGAAAGCATAAATATTTACAAATAGGTCCTTTTCGGCCATAACTTCTTCATTTCAAGTCCAAATTGACTCAAACCACCTCCAAATGAACCCAAATCAAATTCTCCATGTTTCTAAATCAAAATCAAGCATAATAAAACAACGTACAACCTGCCAAATGACCAAAATGCCCCTTTCTCTATTTTTTTCTCACATTTAAATCATTTCCTCTTAAATAAAATATAAATAAAGCACAAATATATTTTCTCAAATACAAAGATGTTTCTAAAATAAATAAAAAGGTATAATAAATGTATTTTAATAACATTCATTGCATCTTGTGTATACATACTAATTAAATACCTAAAACAATGATAATCAAATGAACACAAAAAGACCAAGTACATGAGTTCTCCCCTTTTAGCCCCTTTATTCAATTCACAACAAATAGGCTTCAAATCCTGGAATGAACGAGGTATTCAGTATGGCTTGGAAGGGTCATCTGATGTAATTAACAGCGGGGGCTTGCGCCCGCTGGGAGTTAAACGTCCCCACAATCATTAAACTCTCTCGATTGACTGATTATGAATCGTAGGCCAGTCGAGGGTGAACCGGAAGGAATAGCGGAAAGAAAGAAATTAATGTTTCAAGTTCGATGTTCCTTAACCAATCGAGAGCATTGAACCATGAGACATTTAAATACATATGCACACACCTTCCATACCAGCTGTGCAACTTTCTACGCCCTACAGGTTTTGGCACGCCCGGTGGGACGTTCTCCTCCTCACAGGTTCGGGATCCGATACGAAGATAAAAGGAACGTACTCAAGTAGCCAATGACTTCAAAACACTCAAACAACGAGTCATTGGACCGCTTGAGTTATGTCATTTCCTTTTATATTCGATATCGATGCCTATGGATTGAATAATTGGGCTAATACTCATGTATAAGTTACATATGAAAATTGACTAATGAAATTTTGAGTTTTGCTTGTTTGCAGGATGGCTTACACCGCAATCAACGCACGCTCTTTTGCCCAAGTTACCAGCCTCCCTGCTGGCGAAGAGGTGGTCTACTTTGGGACGTTTGCAGTCCCTATTGGTGAAATCAGGGCATTCGAAGCCCCTGTTCCTGCTCCAATGAGTGAACAGCTGTCCCTAGGGATGCTAATTAGCGGGCCCCCTGTTCATACCAGGTCCGGTTCAGAATTAAAATGAACAAGGCCCTGTTCATGATCAGCCCGAATAAAAGAGTTCTTGTTCATGATTGGCCCGTTCTATATTGTTCATAGCAGAGTTCAGTTCATAACTGAGCCCTGTTCAGAACAGGCCCGCTTCAACGAACTGGGCAGCCCTATGGACAATCAATCGGGCTTTGAAGTTGTTTAATCGTTCTTTGAATCAAGGTTCAGGGTCAATTTGAGTCTATTTTTTCATCACTAAAGAGAAGAAAAACAAAATATTTCTTGCAAGTCCAGAATAATTAAATTTACATTTTCACTGTCTAAGTTGTTTACACAAAACTAGAAAAAAAATTCTGAAGTTCATAATGCACTGATGCACTGAAATTCCATAATGCACTGAGTTTTGTCTCCATTCTAGAAAAAAAACTCTACCACGTAAAAGAACTCACATTAAGCCCATAATGCACTGAAATTCCATCCTAAATCCATGCATCTTTTATAGGTTTACACAAAACTAGAAAAAAAATTCTGAAGTTCATAATGCACTGATGCACTGAAATTCCATAATGCACTGTCTAAGTTGTTTACACAAAACTAGAAAAAAAAACAAAGAAAAATCATTTCAATATGAGGGAGAAGGCACAAGAGCATCCATGATTTCATGAAGAACATTAGCAGTATCATTGAAGCAGAGTTGGGTAATAGGCACACTTCTACTCTTCGTTGCATCAGTGAGCTGTATTTCATCAAATATTATATGATTCAGAGCCATTAATTTCATGGTAACTTTTTTTTTCTGGTACCAAGATGTGGCAACAACATGAAGATATATAAAACTAGGATTATCCTTAACTTTCTTTTTTCCCTCATGATTACTAAGCAAATGAGAATTGCAATTTAAGTCATTTGACTAAGACAATATGAGCAAATACTAATACAAAGCAAACCGAAAGAGACCAAGAATAGTAAACTTTGTTGATGTCTTCAACTATAGTCAGAGAATTAGCAACATTTTTCATAGGAATGACTCTATCTAAATCCCACATATCATAAATGGAAATACAATCAAAAGAAAACATATTATATTCAACAATCCATCTCCAAATTTCTTGTGCAACAATTTACACTTAACAAACAAATGATCTACTATCTCGGGTTCAGAACAAAATACACAACATGTATCTCCTTGCCACCATCTCTTAAGTAAGATTAACTCTAGTTAACACCCTATTATTCTTAACTAACCACAAATTTTTTTTTATTTTGAGAGACATTTTAGCATTCCAAATTGATTTAAACTCAAAATTAGAAATACTCCCATAGTCCAACCAAAAGTATAAAGAATGCACTGAGAATGTATCCTTAGTGGATCATCTCCATACAGTAAGTGAATCTCTCCATTCTTGAAGATAAACACCTGTTAACTGTCTAGTAAAATCTGACTGACTGACCATTACCAAAATTGATCAGCCCACCTATCTAACCAAAATCTGACTGACTGACCATTACCAACCTGCCAAGATATTATAAATGTTGCTAACCTCGTTGAGGACCAGGATTTGACCGTTGCTCTTCTTGACCTTCTTCAGAATTCCAATTAAAAACACTAGATCAAATAAGATTCAAGGATTCATTAGATTTTAGATTTTATTATAAATTAGTTTAACACTGAAGCTAGCATTTTACCTTTAAGGTGCCCGCATGAATGGACGGAATTGGTCCAAGTCAAAGCCACCGTCAACAGAATAAAACCAATCTCTTGAACAAATAAGAGCCTGGATGGTTTCGGCATTCATCGAGTTGCGCGAGTGATCCGTCAATCGACCCGCTGCACTGAACGCTGACTCCGATGCAACGGTTGAGACTTGAACTGCCAAAAAGTCTCTTGCCATCTTTGCTAATGTCGGGTACAAGTCCGAGTTTCTTTTCCACCATTGCAGAATATCGAAATTTTCTTCATCACACTCCACCACAGTTTCTTCCAAATAGTTGTCCAACTCAGATCTCCTTGGCCGCATATGACGTTTTTGAAACTTAAATTCAGATAATTTCATATCAAACTTTCTTTTCCCCAAGGAACTACTTCCCACTTGTGGAGACCCGCCACTTGTCGCTCGGTCTACATTGCACATGCTCGCATAGTCATCATAGCATTTTCTAAGTGATGAGCGCACATCTTCCAATCTTTTTTTGTACTCATCGGTCCCGTCTCCATATGCAGCACCCAAAAAAAATTCGATGTCTTCTAACTTCGCCCGAGGATCAAAAACACAAGCTAATATGAGTATCAAGTTCGGGTTTTCCCAATATTTGTTAAACTTTGGTAGCATCCTTTGTGCCAAGTCTTGCAAAGTTTGACTGAAACTCATATAATCCTCCAACAACATAGCACGGATAGTCCACACCTCTTTCATATACAAGTGTGAACACGGTCGCCTCACAGTGGAGAAAGTTTTCGTAGCATAAAAGAACACCTCTAAAAATTTTGCCAACTCTTCCGCCTCCTTCCACTCATCCGAACTAGGAACCTCCAATAAACCGTCTTCTCCAAACCTTAATAAGGCATGTTTGAATTTTAAAGCTTCTTTAATCATCTCGTATGTTGAATTCCACCTAGTTGGGCAATCTAGAATCACACCCTTCTTTTCTCCTAATTGAAGTTCTTTTAAGATATCATTAAAAAATTGGAGTCTCTTGCCACTCGAAGCTATTCGCCGCAATATCTCTCTAATTTTCTTCAAAGCCTCTGAAATAATTTTCATGCCGTCTTGCACCATTATGTTTAAGACATGGGCCGCACATCTCATGTGCATGTGTTCCCCTCCAAAAATGCTATTATACCCGAATTTCTCCTCTATACTTTCTATCGCATTATCATTCACTGTAGAATTATCAAGTGTAATCGTGAAAATCTTAGCCTCCAACTTCCATTCAACTAGAATTTTCTCAATTAAACTTGCAACCGCTGGACCCGAATGCGGGTAAGACATTTGTCTGAAACCAATAATCTTCTTTTTATAGTTGAAGTTCTTGTCGATATAATGTGCCGTGAGGCACAAATATCCCAAATTCACACTTGATGTCCAAATATCGGCCGTGAAAGACACGCATGAATCTAACTCTTCGAACTCCTTCAATGATACCGCCAACCCCTTCTTATATACCTCCACACAGTCATTTCTTAAGGTTTGCCGCCCAACAGCCTTGTATTCGGGTCTAAGTGATCTCATAGTTGCTTCGAAAAATCTGTTCTCAATAACGGCAAATGGTATCTCGGCATCGATAAAAAGCAGTGTCATGAGGCTACGGGTCACTTCAGGATTAAATTTATAATTGGATGTACCAAACATACCACCATCTTTATCCAATCCAAAGTTTTCCCTCTCTTCTTCACTGATTTTTTCGCAAGCATCTTTGATATGGCGACGTAAGTGTGTTGTTCCCGACTTAGGACCAGTAGTCAACTCCATGCCACAATGCCTGCACACGGCTTTTGTTCCCACTTTATTAAAATGATTCCACGCTTCTGATTTCAACCGTGAATTAGATCTCCTTACTACGACCGGTCCACTCTCGGACTGAACACTAGCATCGGGATATTGGCTCTCGGAAAGTGACATTACCTATAACATTAAAAATAGTTGCAGATGTTACCAATCATACCAGATGTTACCAGTAAAATATTTGGTCTGAAAACTACATAAATTGGTCTGAACAACTGAAAAATAAAAGAGCACATCAATTCCGACAAATATTTTTTAACCATCTAAGATATCCTTAATCAAGTGCCAGATAATTTAGCAGAACATAAATGATAAATTGATATATTTGACCCAAAAAAAAAAAAAAAAAGCAAGTGAACTTGTCCAAAGCCAATGAAGTGGTCAGAAATCAAGCTACCCAGAAACTAAGCTAAATTTGAACTAAATACATTTTGTTAACAGTCTCAAAACTGATACCTCACCTATACCAGTAGAGGGCCAATCAAGCTGCAGTTGTGTTTGTTCTTGAGCTGGTACAACATTTGTACCAGTAAGAATTCTCACAAGCTCCCAGAACAGGCACTGTACTTCTAATAGCAATAGTTCATTCTTACTTCAACTTAAACTAATTTAAGGTTCATTCTTATTTTTGGTTGAGCATATTTTGTTAGGGTCCCAAATGCTAAAGAGTTCATACAAGCAATATATGGAGGGATCATTATATCATGCCAAAATTGGACAAATTGGACAAGAACATGCCAAAAGAAAAAAAGAACAAAAAAAAAAGAACTGAGATAAGTACTTTCTGACATTCAATTAGATTGCTAGTGCCCTGTATTTTTGGTGTATAATTAATTGCCTTGCAAAATCTTGGTTTTAATTATTGGTTCAAGTACTATATATATATATATTCCATCTTTTACAATTACAATTAAGTTGTTCTTTGGAATGACGCAAGCACATGCGCTAGCTAGCTAATTATATGTTATTAGTACTTCACCATGCTTACTGCATCGATCAGTGTCGTCGTGTCAGCAGACAGTAAGCGCCATATCAGCACCACAATATTAGTCAAGTACTGTCACCGCCATCGCCATGCATATAATAGTGATCGCACAGTCAAATTAATGACAATGCAATAAAGATTTAATTAATTGAACCACATGTAGTGATTCAGAATTTCATTTTGAAGTTTGAAGGGAATGCATGAAAGTTCATAAATCAATGTATTTTTTCTCTAAAATTAAAGATGAGGAGGTGACTTGTCAATATGAAATTTTGTCCCAGTCATACCAGTAAAATCTTTAATTTTTTACTTTGCAAATCTTCAAGATCAATGTCGGTGCCATATCAGGTGAAAAGTCCTTGCCAAATTAAATACCCATATTGCAGATGTGCATTCAGAATACAATTAAAAACCCAAATATAAATTTTTGCAACAAATAGATCCATTAAGAGTAGAAATTGAAATCACTAAAACAACATTTGCAATTGCTCAAATAAATGGGGCCTGTGTAGCTATAAAGTGGAGAGTAACTTACTGGACGGGGGAAGGAAGACCAAGGAGGGAGAGAGGAGGATGGCGGTGAGGTCAGTCAGGTGGAAGATAGATAAGAAGGACGAGGCAAGGAGGACTGACTGGAGTAGAGGCGGCGAGGCAAGAAGAGGCGTCGGACGGAGGAGAGGCGGCCAGCGCGAGCGAGCGAAGTGGCGAACCAACAGATTTGGCGAGCAAAGGAAAATGAGATCGATGGCTGCTCAAACGGGCTTGTCCATGAACAACGAACTGGACAGCTCAACGGGCTGTTCGGTATTCAACCAAATCCGGTTCGCCTGAAAAATTTAAGTTGAACCTGGACCGAACATTGAGCCTTGTTCAGACCACAGCTCGTTCAACATTCAAATATTGAGTGCTCAGCCCGTTTGTCCACGGGCCGTCCTGTTCATGTAGCAGCCCTAGCTGTCCCTCGGATCCATCACCGAGGAGGAAGTTCAAGATGATGAGGAAGTATGCTACTTTCTCACCCCTAAGGGAATGGACGGCAAGACGTTCATTCCACTATCTAAAACTAGACGCGCAAGAAGACGCGCGTCTAAGAAAGTAAATAAAATCAACCAAACTCCAGTGACCCCTCTGTCGGTCACCAAGAAAAGAAATCTCCCAGCTTACCAGAATGAGCTGGTGGCTCAACCAGCCCTTCCCGTCAGCAACTCATTCTCCCCACTGGGGATAGTGAGGAGGAATTCTTCTACTGCACACATGCGTGTAGCGGGAGAAGTCCCTCAAACCGTCTCGTTCATCCATAAACCGAAAAGGATGAACACCAACAGCAAAATGGTTGATGACACTGCTATGGCTATTCATAGGGCCCACAAGCAGCTTCGCATGTTGAAGCAGCGTAGGAATCAATACTACGTACATCCTGCGCAAGAAACCTCTACACCCTCTTCCGTCAAATCAAGATTGACGTTTCCAGCCCAAAAGCTGGGGGCATCTAATGATGCCCAACCCTCGATCAAATCAAGGCTGACATTCTCAGCCTCAAAACCTAAGGCACATGACAGTGCCTTCCTCTCAAAACCAAAACCAATGTTCTCAGCCCCAAGGCTGGGGGCACCTGATGGTGCCTCGCTGAAACCAAAACTTCGTCGAGAGATGCGTGCGAGCACTTCTCGAAACCCAAATAGCGAGGGATTAAATCAAACCCCTCAAATTCTGAGAAGACCAGCTAGTGTACATGATAGGCTGGGGGCACGAGTAAATCCGCACCCCTCCAACACTGGAAGTTTAACAATAGTGACGCCAAGCGCCACTCAAAAGAAGCAAAGGGTCACCAAAATGCACCCTAAGCAAGGAGAAGAAGCAACGGTCTTCATGATAACCATTGATGAAAACCTCGAAAAAGGAGATGATCATCCTGTCGAACCTTCCAACCCCATCGTATGCATGGTGAAGAAAGGAAAGGACCCCGTTGTCGATCCAAGTGACGATGAGGAAGAGTCCGATGCAGCATGCCCTCCTCCAATGAACCCCAAACCTAAAACCGTGACTAGCTCAGATGCGAGTCATATGGACGGATCTACCTTAGGCAACCTCAATACCGTCATGGTAACTTCTCCGTGTGCCTGCGAAAGTCAAACTGGTACACAAACGCAAGAACAAATGTTATCCGCCTTCAACCAAATGCAAGCTGAGATACAAAATCTTAGAGCTGAAGTACATCAAGCCCACGAAAGGGAACAAAGGTTGATAGCTGAGATCCGAGAAAAAGGACTAGCTGGCTCTGAACTTGAAAGAGGAGAAACGTCAAATTGGTCCAACCCTGTAAGCGGGCTTGAAAGACTAGAAATACCAAACCCTCAAGAAAGACATAGGGTACATTGGGAAGATGAAAGGCGAGGAGCCTCCCCAACCTTTAATGCGGTTGATGTTCAAGAAATGATCAGCCATCAGTTACGAGAAATGGGGATTGCCCCAAAACAAACAACACTGCAAATAGGGAAACCATACCCTCCCGAATTCGATGTACCAAAATACCCCCCAACATACACTGTTCCCTTATTCTCCAAGTTCTCAGGAAATGGGACAGATGAGACGGGACCCGAACAACATGTCAGCCACTTCATGATTCAATGTGGAGACTCTTCGAGAGAGGAAGCATTTCTTTGTCGCCAATTTGCTAGAAGTCTTTCAGGACCGGCGTTCCAATGGTATTGCTCTCTAAAACCAGGGAGTATAAGATCCTGGGACCAAATGGCGCGTACCTTCATAGATAGGTTCGCCACTGCGAGCAGTCCAATAAGACTTGCCGATTTAGCATGGGCAAAGCAAGAGCCAAATGAAACTCTTCTAGCATATATCAATCGCTGAAGAAACATGAGTAACAAGTCGAGCCATCCTATACCCGAAAGAGAGGCAGTTGATTTGCTCATAAGAAGTACATCCGGCAAAATGAGAGAGATGTTAATCGTTGCCAACCCCAACAGTTATCAAGATCTGGTAGATACCGTATCTAGATTGGGGCAAACGAACATAGAAGAGAAGTCATCTACTTCCTTCAAACCAAGAAGAGACTTCCCAAGGAAGAAAGAATCAAAGACAGTATACGCTGTCAAAGCTAATAAAGCCAACAAAACCGAAAACCGGGATTCTGACTCTTCTGATGAGGAGACAAGGCAAGTCGATAGCCAACCCGCTCAACCAGTTTCTCGCGATAACCAAAATAATCGTTACCCCAAATCATTGGAAGAACAAAAAAGCAAGAAATACTCGTTCAAAAGAGAGAAAACAGCGAAAATATTTAGACAAACCTTGGAGGATGGTATGGAATTGCCTCCAAGCAAATGCCCCGATCAGGCAGATAAGATTGATCACCCCAACTATTGCCCATACCATAGGGTAAGCCATAAAATAGAAGACTGTTGGGTCTTTAAAGACTTGATAGAGAGAAGAATTCGAGAGGGTCGCCTGCAACTAGCGCCAAGTGCCGTGCAACAACCCGCACCTCACGAACAAGTTAATGTTATATCTCATGTTGAGATGATTGAAGAAAAGAGGTTTGAAAGTCCCGCAAATGAAACATGGGAATTCCACCTCTCCAAGAAAACTAAAAAGTTGCTGAGACAGCTTCTGAAAGAGCCCCAAGTCAAATGGGATAGCAACTTAAACCCCACGGTGCCAAGGCCCCCAAAATGGGTCATCCATCGCAAGCCGAACAAGAATGGCAGCCAAAAGGGCAAGAAGTCGCCCAAACCAACAGAGCTGCCTACACCTTCCGAAATCCAAAAGCACATACAAACTTTAGAAGATCATAAGCAAGGTACTCCGCTACCAGTGACCCTTTTAGACTTCTTAACGGAAGATGTATTGGCCCTAATGTTGGGCCTTAAAGCTGAGAAAGGGGAAACGAGTAAAACCCCTCAAGGACGAGAAAATAATGATGATGACCATGAGATGTGTAACGTGGTTGTCTATGGAGGAAGTTCCTCGAGTGACTCAGATGATGGTGAAGTCATCTTTGTCAAGACCAAGAAACCTGATTGCCAAGTGGTGCTCCGCTCGGGTACATACATCCCTGAGCGCCAACCACCACAAGAAGATGAAATTGGGAGGTCGAAGGCCAAGGCAAAAGGAAAAGAAGCCGTAGCGCAAGATGAACCAACACCTAAGAAATACATGGTGCAAGATTACAATATCCTCGCACAGCTTAGAAAAATACCAGCTGCAGTCAGCGTGTTTGATATCTTGATGATGTCCGCTGAAGTGAGAGAAGTGCTTATATATACGCTCCAAAATCCTGGAGAGTTTCAAGCGCACTTCGCCGAAAAGAAGATGCAAGAAATAGCGCTAGTAGATAACAAAAACCCAACCATCACCTTTAACGACGATGATTTGCTCATAGGCACGCCTGATCACAATAGACCACTCTTTCTTACTGGTGAGTGTGATGGCCAAAAGGTAACCCGAATGCTAATCGATCCGGGCTCCTCCATTAATCTAATGCCTAAGCGAACATTGGACCGTCTCACGTTGAGCGCTAAGTTCCACACAAAGGATAAGATCACTATACATGGGTTCAACCACAAAACGGAGCAATCCATGGGGGCCGTTAGCTTGCCTTTCGATATTGGTGGTATTCAAGAATGGATGAAATTCTATATCATCGATGCGAAAACCACATACAACGCATTGATAGGTCGACCATGGCTACATAATAACAATGCCGTCCCGTCAACTTTGCATCAATGTATAAAGTACATAAAGGGTGGTGAAGTCAAACAAATCAATGGAGAAATTAAGCCGTTTGAAGTGCACGAAATAGGGCTGAAAAATGCCAAATACTTCTTCGATAAACCTTCTCTAAAAGGAGAATGTTCGAAGAAACAGCGAGACGAGAAAATAAGGCTATATGGAGCCGATACTGACTCTTCGTCAGGGGAGGAAGCCGATGAAGCTAGGATACTCCCGTCATACATAATACCCTCAGAAGACGAGGGAGAGGCAGGTCAGTCCTCATTGATGATTGAGAGGATACCTGAGAACCATCACAAGGAGCTCACACCAAGGGAAGTGAACCAAATCCAAGAGATGATAGTGTTCATAGTACCGCCTAAAGAAGAGGTTACCGAAGAAGGAATCTTTAGGCACAAGCCTATTGTATTCTATAGAGCGTCCGATGGTAGAAATCGGTCTTTGGTACTGAACAACGATGAATGGCCTTTAGAAGACGAAACCATGTACAACAAAGTAGATGTACCTCTTCTACCATATTGTCCCAAAAGCCTAACCAGGATTCTTGCAAACATGAGTCCCATGTCTCCAACCTACGCTATGACAAAGCGATTCGATTAGATATTGGCTCACCGTAATCCTACAATCATAGGGCCGGATGGAAAGCCAAGAAATACTCTAGGGCTCGGGTATGAAGAATCTGATGATGAATATGATGACTCCAAATGTCATCCTATACAATACTTCAGCGACAGTGGCAGCGATAACGAGTCACCGACTTGTGATCTAAGGCGAATCCAAAGGAAAGCTGCCCATGCCAATTTAGAAATGGCCTTAAGAAGTGGTCGTGGCAGAGGCCGTGGAAGAGGTCGAGGGATAAATTCCTTCACTAATGCCTCGCCAAAGCAACCCATACCGAATCCAACCAGAACGCGCTCCTTTCAAGACCTGTTGAGACAAATGAAAGGTTTGGATGTACACTCCGAGCCTAGACAACAACCACCAAACAATAACCAAAGAACATCCAAAGCTTCATGTCATGTAATAGAAACTGAAGACGATCAATCGTCGTTTGTCGCATGCAGTGTATGCGATAGACCGGGAAAGGTCACAGAAATGACTTCGTGTGTCGAATGTGGGGCCATATGCCATCCCCCTTGCACAAGATTTAGAGAACATCCTCAAAGTAGTAATGAAACCCCAAGATGGAGCTGCCTGCGTTGTTTCAAAGGTAAATGGATACCGGAACCGGAGGAGGGCGAAAGAAAAGCAGAATCACTGCTCCCAGCACCAGCACCTGAGTCTTTTCCACTCGAAGGCATGCTGGCTCAACTCCTAAAGGATTATTTGAATTTCCAATCCACAAGGGGACAAAACCGTACAGATTCGGCAAACACAATCTTTGAATCGAAGAGACCCGTTCCAGTAATGCCAAAAGAAAAGAGTACATTGGCAGAACTTAAGAACAAAACATACTCGTTTGGGCGAGATAAAGTTGCTAAAGCCTTCGACCTAATGATGCAAAAGGGTCTCAACCTGCCAGTATGCAAACGCCCAGAACAAGCGAGTAGGGTGAACGAACCTGATTTCTGCCCATATCACCGTATCCTTGGTCACACCATTGATGACTGCTGGGTCTTCAAGGACTTTTTAGAAAAGAAAAGACAAGAAGGAACCTTACCACTCACTGTGGTAGCCTATCTAGAAGGGACTCGTGCACCTATTCCCAACAAAGATAAGGGGAAGCAAAAGATAAAATCTATTCCTAAAGACGAAGTACCCTCACTACTTCGGGGACATGGTATCCATGCTCAGCCAGTCTCAACCATCCAAAGACGGTCACGCTAAAATTGAATGGAGGGGACCATACATCGTTGAGCAAGCCTTAGGGCGAGACACCTATAGGTTGCGAGGAAGCAATGGAAGCAAGTTCGCACCACCTATTAAAGGGAAGTATCTTCGAGAATATCAAGCACCTGGGATGCAAAGTCAAGTCCGAAATTTGAGAACTCGAGGCGACGACTCAGAAAATCTAGAAGAAGAACAAGAAGCTGAATGCTATATGGTGTCTCAAAGGTCCACCGACTCAGAATACGACTCACCTAAAGAAGAAGAGGACTATAACAGCGGTAGCCAATCAAAGAAAGGCAAATGCATGGATTGTGATGAAGTAGAAGACTACTACGTCATGTTCAATTGTGACCGATGCTATAAATATTCATGTACCGAGTGTGCCACCCGGAAAAAAATAAGTCCTGGATATGATAAAAGGTTCATCAATTGGTTTTGCAGATACTGCAACTATGCCATAGAGGATGAAAATCAATGGAAAAGAGGAAAAGCCAAGCAAATTTCCAAGAAGAAGAAAGACAAAAGCTCTAAATCTTGTTCAAAACGCGGGTCATCGAAGAAACCTAAGGATGATGACTCGAGCGACTCTAGCACAAATGCCGCATGTTACATGATAGAAGTCGAGGCTAGCCCAAAAGAACATGGGTTTAAAAGTGGGCCGATGGATCATGAAAGCGGGAGGCCCATGAAATCAATCAGCGGCCGTAGTTTAAAACCACATCAAGACAATGGAAAGCCGAGTGACTTCTGCCAAGAATATGAAAGTGACTCGTAAACCGTCACTTGCAAACCACCCCCCCACTAAAGCCATGATGGAGGTAATAATACACATGAAAGGGCACGTCGGGCATCGATGCGCTCGAAGGGGAAATGATATATATACCCCATTCTCGAAGGAAGTCTACAATCTCTAAGTGACAAACCCCCTCAAACTCTACCTCACGATCTCTAAAGTTTAAGGTCGAAAACCCCACAAATATCCAAAATTCCAATAAACCTAAAGTCTAACACCCATAAATAAAACATTCCAAACGAAATTCCATAAATATCCAAAAGTCCAATAAAACCTAAATTCCAAATATCCGCGAATAAGATATCCCAATAAAATACCTAAGCGAAAACTTCTACAAATAAAAGGACCAAATCGCAGCATGAGTGAAATTGTCTCGAGCGAAATGTAAGGTCCCCCAACTACCCACGAAATCCATAAAGGCCTCTCGCCACAAAATGGGTTTTGTTAAGTTTGTACCCTTAAACAATTAACACTGGCAAAGTTTGTCCAGCCAGTTCCGAATATGGACAAACAAGTTTTATATTTTGTACTTTGAACAAAATATGGACTTTGGTGTTGTACCCATTTGAAACAACTATCACTGGTTTTGTCTTTCCTCCCAGTTTGAAAAAAGGAGAGACAAGGTTTCTTCATTGTCCTTTAAACAATGGAGTGCCTAATGATGATGTCTCAAATAAAATCAAAGAATTAAAGAAAGTGGTCGTTTAGACTATTTAAATTCTGAAGGCACAAAATCCCTTTTAAAAACAAAATTTTCAAAAACAATGGCATTCGCATTTCCGGCGATACCCTCGCCTAAGGATTGAAGCCACATGGGCTATTCAAGAAGGCACGAGAGGAGCGAATAAGATGCCACCCCCAAACAAGTGCATATATGCACCTAAATCCCACCATAATATAAAAAGAGTGGAGAGATGTAAGGCCGACAAAGAAAGCCACAAGCACAAAATGGGCTTTGTCAAGGTTGTGCCCTTAAAACAATTGTCACTGGTACGCTCGTCTAACCAGTTATCTAAAATGACGAGCAGGCTTTATATATTTGTGCCGAACAAAATAAGGCTTGATGTTGTGCCTAGGCCACGTGAGCACTAAAACAATTATCATGGCCCAAAATAAGATAAACTGAGAGCCCAAAGGCAATAACCCTAATCGGGTTCTCACCAAACCAATATCTCCAAAAGCAAGCCTTGAGCCAAGTCAACACCCATGAATGATAGACTTATAGACCAATGCCCCACAGGCCACAATCCAAACTAGAATTCAAGAACAAGAACCCTTGACTCCAAAGACTAAAGCCCACAATTTGGCACCCCTCTCTACAATAGTCCCATCGATAACAATTTGAGACTTCTCAAGTTGGATTTAGAAAGTTAACCAGTCTTCCAACACAAATCCCATGAATGGCAAGCAAATACCACAAAACCCAAGCATAATTTGACATACCCTGTTGATATACGTCCCACGGATGACATCTGAACCCAAAACCAGAAAATACCTTTCAAGCACTAGAATGAAACCTGCAACCAACAAACTAAACTTCACGCATAAGACAAGCGTTGTTTCACTATGTCGCATCAATCTCATGGAGATGCGTAAACATCTAACCTTAACGGGTTCCGTATAACCAATGAAGCCTCTGAGCAGAACGGTTCTACAAAGTCAATACATGAATGAAAATTCGACCTTAACGGGTCCCGTATGACCGGTGTTACCCTTAAGTGGGACGGTTTTTACGTAGTCATACATGCTGGGGTAGCCTTTTTTTTGTGGGGGCAGCATGAATGAAAATTCGACCTTAACGGGTCCCGTATGACCGCTGTTATCCTTAAGTGGGACGGTTTTTACGTAGTCATACATGCTGGGGTAGCCTTTTCTGTGGGGGCAGCATGAATGAAGATTCGACCTTAACGGGTTCCGTATGACCAATGAAGCCTCTGAGCAGAACGGTTTTACATAGTCACACATGCTGGGGTAACCTTTTTTGCGGGGGCAGCGTGTGTGAGAATCAGACCTTAACGGGTCCTGTATGACCGATGTCACCCTTAAGTGGGACGGTTTTTACGTAGTCATACATGCTGGGGTAGCCTTTTTTGTGGGGGCAGCATGTATGAAAGTTCGACCTTAACGGGTTCCGTATGACCGATGTCACCCTTAAGTGGGACGGTTTTTACGTAGTCATACATGCTGGGGTAGCCTTTTTTTTGTGGTGGCAGCATGTATGAAAGTTCGACCTTAACGGGTTCCGTATGACCGATGTCACCTTTAAGTGGGACTTTTTTTACGTAGTCATACATGCTGGGTAGCCTTTTTTTTGTGGAGGCAGCATGTATGAAAGTTCGACCTTAACGGGTTTCGTATGACCGATGTCACCCTTAAGTGGGACGGTTTTACGAGTCCATGTCGCCGGTGTTACCCTCTAAGTGGGACGGCGCATGAATCATGAAATTAGAAAACCAAACCTAAGCCAGCTGAAGACGTTTGGTCGCTTAGAACCCGACTGAATAGACGCAGAAGGCTTGAGGTACAGCTTGAGTTCAATGAAGATGCCTTGTCGCTTAGAACCCGACGGGGGAGATTCAGAAGATTCAGGATTAAACCATGACTCTGACAAGTTTATCTGGTCGCTTAGAACCCGGTTGGAGAAAACTTGAAAGATTTAGGAGAAAAACCGAATTAAGCAAGTTTATCCGATCGCTTAGAACCCGATTGGAGAAGGCTTGAAGAATTTGTAGACAAAAAGAGAAAGAAGGAGGATGAGGAAGAAAACCGATTTAGATGAATTTATTTAATCGCTCAGAACCCAGTTAGAGAAGATTCGAATAAATCAACCAAAAATAGAAAGAAGGAGAATGAGAAAACTACAAAAGCAAACATCAACCACAAATACGTATATCCAAACATGATCAACCAAAACCAAAATACACATACAAAGAGTGGGCTCGAAGGCACACACCCTCACAACGAATCCACAAAAATGGGACCTAAAGGAAAGTACCATAAGGCACTATAGCCAAGCCAGGCTCCACAGTCACAGGAACATCCTGGGGGCAGCCGATAATCCCTCCTGCCCTAGCATCAGATGAGCCTGTAGCACCTGAACCTGACCCTGTAAAGACAAATACGGGTCACAAAAAAAGAAACGAAGTCATGAAGTGAAAGGAAATAAAGCTAGTAGTACCTGGCCGAACATCTGCCTCTGTGACTGGGGCAGAAGTGCTAGCCTTACGCCTCTTCCTCACACGAGAAACTCTCTTGGGAGGAGAGTCAGAACACTGGAGAATCCTACTAGGGATCCCAAAAGAAGTCAACACCTCACCCTCCGGCACACGCAGTGCTAACCAACAAATAAATAAAGGTTAGTACAATTGAACAAGATATGCAGAAAAGAAATATCAATGAAGAAAACATACCAACTCTAGGAGGAGCCCCACCCATAACTCTGGGAATGAAGAAACGACTATCCCGGCTACACATGCCAGGAACTCTCTCGAAAGGAGGTACAGTCCTCGGGCCAATGTGATCATCTAGTCCAGGCGAAACTCTCTTCATCCACTCACCTAAAGTATCAATATGGCAGACCTGTACCATGTCTCTATACCACCGCTCGTATAAGACAGTGAAGGTCACTAATCTAAAAGCTCGAGGCATGACAAAACGCGCCTGTGTCTCTATGCGAAAGAATGATATCCAACACCTGGCTGCCCCTGCTAAATCAGCATGGATGTCATCAGATGGTGGGACTGTTGAGTATTTTAGATATAGGGATTTCGTACTCTTTTTGCCTTTAATATTTATAAACCTTCGTACTCAATTAATAGGTTAGTTGCAAGCGCACAACCTATCGATCATAGTATTTAGATGTCGATCCGCAAGGAGATAGGGAAATACTAATTTTTAATAAAGAAAACTACTTCTAAACTAAACAATAAATGTAAAGGGGGGTTTTGTGTAAAAATCTTTGTTTGAGGGAAAATTAAAGTAATTAAAGGTTCGTAACAAAAAACAATAAAATCGGGTGACAATCAAGTTTGAGAAGTCTAGGGATATTCGGTCCACAATCCCTTGCTAAATTCTATCTACTCGGTTTGTTTAAATTCATGTTTGATTATGACGAGGTTTCTAACCTAAGTTAGCCTTTGGAACAAATATTAATACGAATACTTTGGGTGGACGGATTAATGTGCCTCGAATTCTAGGGCTGTCACTAACCTAGAGGGATATTTAATCACGTGCTTCAAAGTATATATCGATATTTGTTCTAAGGTGTCCCAATTAGGTTTTGACTTCACCGCTAAGTCATTCACCAAACCCTAATCATAATTTCTATTTTTCCAGATTTGAATACCAAAGTACGGTCGCTTATAATCCAAATCCTAAGGTATTTGCAATCACAATTTATACTATCCTATATGATCCTAATCTACTTTTAATCAAGAAGACTTAAGCGGGATAACTACAATTCAAGCACAACAAGTTGCACTATCCTATATGATCCTAATCTACTTTGGGTCTAAATGATCAAAGTGGGACGACTACAATTCAAGCACAAATCATGGAATATCACAAATAATAAATCACAGAAATTAACATCAAATCAAACAATCATAATAAAAACTAAAATCCGAGTAAGATAAAATTAAACAAGTTCATGCTACATGACCTAAACCCCTAGAGAGAAACTAGCCTCTCATGGAGAAGCAAGTATTCATCATGAATTCAAGTACAAAATAAGTAAAGACAAAGAGAAACTAACTAGAGAAATAGAATACACCCTTCTCTAATCAAGAACCTTAGTCTTCCTTGCGTTGCTGTAAGAATTCGCCTTCTTTCTCTTGATTCGCTCCTGTGGTCGATGCTCTATCTCGTGGATTTCTCTCTTAGAATGGTGATCGTTATGGAGAAGAAATTCCTTTCCTTTTATAATAGATCTGGAGCATATGGACGTGGGGAATCATTCTAAATCTGTCACAACGTGTCCCCCACGTTTCCACCTTCTATTTTCCATCTTTGGGTCGTGGTCTGAAGTGCCGAAAATAGAAAATCCTCCGAAATAGCAGTTTTTAGGCTGAATGCGGCCCAAGTGCGTCCACACTGCGTCCGCACGTGGTTTGGTTTCTGTTCTGGTTTATTCTCCAAGTGCTGAGTGCGTCCGCACAGCTTCTCTGTGCGTCCGCACTACGCTCAGTTTCTTCTTTTCTTCCAAAGTGCGGGTCAGGTGCGTCCGCACTTTGCTACTCTTCTGCTGGTTTCTTCTGGAAATTTTGGCTAAGTACGAAATGCGTCCGCACCAATATTTAGTGCGTCCGCATTCCGCTTGGTTATTTCCTCTGGAGCTTGCTCTTTCTTCCAAGTGTTGAGTGCGGCCGCACTCTGGTGCTGTGCGTCCGCACTTTGGTCCTTTTTCTTGTTTTCCTGCGAATTACACACAAGCAAATGTAGTAACTTGATTCTAGGGGTATTTAATCCTATATTATACTAAAAATACAAGATATTTGGTGCTATTATGCGATGAAAACTAGACCGAACATATATATAAATTACACCTATCAGGGACATCAGCAGGAATGCACTGGTCTAAGCCAAACTGATGCGCACAGCGGTGTGGCATGTAGGGCTCTAAGACCACCCTGTCTCCTAAACGCAAAGGAAGAAGCCCATGACGAAGGCTGACCAAGAACCCGGCCTCCGCAGATCCCAGCCTCAAACTCTCGCAATGGTCTCCTCCAGGACCCCCGTCAAACAAAAACAAGATCCTCAAGCCGCTCATCGCGACAAGCAAACTGTCTCCCGCCATGAAACCGGAGATAATCATCACTGTCGCGAAGCAAAGCACGCGCCCGCCGAGCTGATATGCGGCTGACTCTAACCCCAGCTATCTCAGCCAATAAGGGCAGGTGATGTCGCAAATCACTATCCATCACTGGAGTGTACAACCCTGCCCAATACATGTGAGCCCAGCCAAACAAGTAATGGTAAGGAATAACCTCGTCACAGAAAGAGGGGTCGCATGAGGAAGAGACCACTCTCATACCCTTAAAGAGGTTAGCTAAAGCAGGGATAGCTAAAGAAACTAGCTCCCCGTGCGCCAACCTACTCGCCATAACAAAGGTCTCAGGTCTGATGATGCCAACTGGCTGACTAGGGATGGCGAAACGGCAAAGCCATAAAGCTAAGAAAGCAGTCAATATGAGCTCTCGCCCTGAATGGCGATAACGGGTGTGACATGCCTCCGCGATAGGACCACTGTGAAAGATCTCTGCCTTCCCAGTGCTGAAGGGGTCCAGAGGATGAGCGAAAGATTGACGCGGGTACCTGACTCGGTCGGTAAAATAGCGAACCCAAGTATAAAAGGTCACATTGCCCGCACGGGCAAGTGTGTGATAAATGTCAAATAATCGCCTGAGTGAGCACATATAAACAAAATCACCCCCCGGTGATCTCTGCGCCAATGCCATATCACTAGGGAGGTACTCATCATAAGGGTCACCAAAGATGGGTAAACCAGACAATCTATGAAACTCTATAGGAGAGATAGTCAACTCTCGATCTGCCAAAATGACTGTGTTAGAGGCGTACCTCCACCTCTCCGCCAGAGCCTGAAAAAATGATGGGTCCCAAGTATACTCAAAGAGAGAAAGAAATACCGCATGGTAGATGCCCGCTCTCTCGAGAACAACTCTCTCCCTCTGCAATGTAAACCTCGCCCAGTCAACCAAACCTGCCTCCATCCTTAAGGTGCCCTGAGGAAGATACCCGGGAACCCAGGGAAGGGCCCCGGTGCCCACCATGCTCAAGCCCAAAAGATGTAGAGAATGCGGCGTCCGATCCGATGAAGTAGGATAGAGACTATCACCTGGAAATGAGTGGAAATCCTGCTGCTGCAATATGGGTCCAGCCCAACGAGTAACACCCACTCTCAAGATAGTCTCTGGTGTCCAATCAATAGGATCACCAGGAAACCTCCCTCTCGCAGGAAAGGGTCCCACCGGTAAGGGGTCATGTATAGTAAATGGAACTCCTGCAACAAAAATAAAACCTTGTTAAAACCCCTGTCACATTACCATGCAAATGTAAATACAAAAGAGATAAGGAGACATGTACCTTGATCGCGAGGCATAATTGAAGACGACGGTCAAACCAGTCTCTAAACTGTGGTGCCAACCTAAACTTCAGACAGTTGTAAGTATGAGTACAACAAGCATGGTTCGAAAAGACCCTAAACTAAAACCCACAAAGAAGCATGGTCCTAAACGATTTTAAACTGCAAGCATGGTCCGAAAAGACTTTAAACTACACCAACAGTCCGAAGAGACCTTAAACTACAACCAAAACCAAATTCCAACTTGACATGACCCAAGAAGACCCTGAGATACAGCCAAAACCAACCCTGGTTAACCAAAGACCCCAAAAAGAAGCACACGAAAAAAAAACTGGACCAAAACCTGAAATTATGCCTACAGCCAGAAGGCCATTTTATCTAAACCCTCAATTTTGCAAAAATACCCGCATGGTCTCCGCATTAGATCAGAGATAAAGTTTCCTGTTTGTAATTCCTCCTCGGTTAGACAGGTTTTCCCCGTGAATGTGAGTTTGGAGTATAGTCACTGTCTGAAGCTCCAATTTATGAGCAAGGGATCAATTGCTCAGACAAACCCCGAAGAACGCACATTCAACCCTTACCCAACCATGCAAGTATTAGCGAGATGAGATAAAGATAACATACCTTTTGAAGTAGATGTGATCGAAGAAGATGATCAGACCCGCTTTCAAGCTCAATGCCCAATATAGAGTTCAAATACCTGAGATTCAGCAAAGAAAAGCAATTTAGGAAGAATTCTATAAAGTTCAAGAGGAACACTGGGGGCACCTGGCTAAGCTGTTCAATCCTAAGGTCTTCGCACCTCACCCAGGTGGGGGGCATTTGTTTGACCCTAAAAAGTTGTTACTTAAACTTGACATGATAAATGACAATTTTGGGAGCAATTAAAATGCCAAGGCATGCATAAAACCTTTAAAATAAAGTGAGTACAGTATATTAAAGTTCTTGATGGCATTCTATATACGATACCATGAATTTTGATGTACAACAAGGTCAAAGTCAACAAGGATTTGATTTCCTACAAGTGAAACAGTTGCTGGATAGCATGCTGGGTGCAAATAATAGGGCATACCTAGCAGAATCATCTCCTAAATCCCTCACCTCTTCATCTTTTTATTTTATTTCTAAACCCTCAAAAAAATCATGAATGTGAGAGTTACATGATTTCTAGTTCATCATAGGATGAACAAATGAAATATGTAACTTGATGATCAAATAAAAATATAATTTCCTTTTTACTTCCTTTTCTTGCATCTTTTATGAAATAATAATGAAAAATACTAAAAATGTGATTTTTCTCTTGCTTTTTTACTTTACCTTAAAAAAAATATATATATATACATATATATATATAGGTATTAATATATATATACATATACTAATCTTTTATCATCTCTTTTACTTGGAGCTTATAAAATAAAAATAATAAGCTTTAATCTTTGATATTTCTTTCTTTATCTAATTCTTTTAGCTTCTTCTAAAAATAATTAAGTAGTAGAAGTATGAGGGTTGAGCCATGAGGTCTCCCTTCATATGAAAACTATATTAATTATTTTGTGAGGAGGTTAAAAGAATAATGAAGTGACAATAAAAAAAAATTAATTAAACACAAGAGGTAGTAGGGTTGAGCCATGAGGTCTCCCCTATTATTCTCTCAACCTAAATGATCAAAGGGCCTATTTGTACAAAGGGATTGATTTAGTCAATAATTAGTGCATTCACATGCATGAATATTGGCAAAATTAAAAACTATGTGCAAATAATGAGAAATTGAGGTCTAAAGTATAAAAAAGACATTAGCATTAGCTATGATATGTTATTTATGCTTTAAACCTATGATATTTCAATGACTCCCCATTTTGGACCCATTTGTGTATGAAAGAATATGTGATTTCTTAAGCAAACATGCTAAAAGAAATTAAATATTTCAAATATATAAATGGTGAAAGATGGAAGGTTTGAAATGCAAACAAATGACAAGTTATGCTTGTTCATGATGTTTGCATCTTTAAATCTAAGGAAATCTTAATGACATGTCCTTCAAGATATCAAAAACATGATTTTAAACAAAATCAGGGGCTTCCCTGCATAAAACCATATTTTGGCAGATTTTTGACATTATTTCGAATTTTGGATTTTTTTTCTTTTTTCCTCTTGTTTATTGGTACCAAAGATATAGCAAAAAGGCTATGAAAATTCATTAAAATGATGTTTAATTTATGAAATCAGTTGTAAATGCCTCAAACCAGTCCCTAATACCCTCTGGAACAGTGGGCCAACATCAAATCACAAAACATGTATCAATGACACAAGAAAAGCACTCAAAAGTGTCAAAATGACCTTCTCTGGTAAACAGGACCCTCTGGACTGGTACAGGGACCAAAATGAAAAATGGACTTCACCATCAGATAGAGGACTTCAAAACACAAAAAATGGACACAAATTTTACATTTTTCTGACTATATTTCGATTTTATATGAATTTCCAAAGTTCAGGTTCAAAAACAGAAAAATTAGTGTTTAAATAAAAAAAGGGGCTGCTGTTGGTAAATGGGCAGTATCGAATGACTGAAAAATCAAATCAAAAAGATAAACATCATAATCAGATAGAAAATTTCAAAATACACGAAATGGACATAAATTTCATATTTTTTTGACTTTGTTTCAATTTGATATGAATTTTTAAAGATTCAGAGATTAAGTATAAGTGGAAATCAAATAAAACATATGTTATCTGGACGGATATTAAAGCAACTGGAGACCTTCAATTCTGGCGCCAGAATGAAGTTTGAATGGAAGCACGGATTTCAAAGTCCAAAATATGAATTAAATAGCCAGCACAAATCCTGAAGCCCAACCCATATCTTAAAACCCAATACACCAATCTAAAGACCCAAAAATCCAATTCTCAAAGCCCAGATAATAAATAAAATTATAAATCAATACCCTTTTCATAAGAGACCCTCTCTGATTTTTGATATTTGCAGCGAAGTCCCTGTAAATTTACAAAAAGGTCCCTGACAGCATAAAACCCTCTCAAATAAGCCCTTAAAGGCCCAATTTTCATATAAAACCTTGTCTAAGACCCAAATCACAAATCCACACCTTTCCAGCTCTGTAAATAAGCCCCTGGGAAAGCATAAATATTTACAAATAGGTCCTTTTCGGCCATAACTTCTTCATTTCAAGTCCAAATTGACTCAAACCACCTCCAAATGAACCCAAATCAAATTCTCCATGTTTCTAAATCAAAATCAAGCATAATCAAACAACGTACAACCTGTCAAATGACCAAAATGCACCTTTCTCTATTTTTTTCTCACATTTAAATCATTTCCTCTTAAATAAAATATAAATAAAGCACAAATATATTTTCTCAAATACAAAGATGTTTCTAAAATAAATAAAAAGGTATAATAAATGTATTTTAATAACATTCATTGCATCTTGTGTATACATACTAATTAAATACCTAAAACAATGATAATCAAATGAACACAAAAAGACCAAGTACATGAGTTCTCCCCTTTTAGCCCCTTTATTCAATTCACAACAAATAGGCTTCAAATCCTGAAATGAACGAGGTATTCAGTACGGCTTGGAAGGGTCATCTGATGTAATTAACAGCGGGGGCTTGCGCCCACTGGGAGTTAAACGTCCCCACAATCATTAAACTCTCTCGATTGACTGATTATGAATCGTAGGCCAGTCGAGGGTGAACCGGAAGGAATAGCAGAAAGAAAGAAATGAATGTTTCAAGTTCGATGTTCCTTAACCAATCGAGAGCATTGAACCATGAGACGTTTAAATACATATGCACACACCTTCCATACCAGCTGTGCAACTTTCTGCGCCCTACAGGTACAATTGACATGACAATAAAAATTTAGAACTCTAAAATATTCATGATCTCTCACTTGAAAAATTTATTCACCCCATGATTGACCTCATTATGCTTACCCTAGAAAAATTATTATCGAACAATCTAATCCACAAATATCCTTAAAATTGAGAACATTAATTTCCCCTTCGATTATAAATGGATCCCTTCCAATCAATAGGAATTCTAATGATATAAATTTTGATTTTCCTTCCCAATTGATTGGAGCAAAGTATGACAACTAAGTGTGTTGGTACTTGTGACTATTTTTGAAAAATTAAATATGTACAAGAATTTAAATTTGGGAGGTTCTCTCGAGCCTATTGGTAACCAGTCTTGCGTAGGCCCCGTACTCTTTTTATCCTCCATTTTTTATTCTATATTTTTTTTCTTTTTCTGATTTTTTGAATTTTTTTGAATTTTTCTCATTTCTGATTTTTTTCTATTTTTCTATTTTTCTGAAAAAATAAATTATTTTTGTGTCACAAGCACCTTGATTACACACAATTCCAAGTATTCATTCATACAAGGACTTATTGCATAATTTCGCTAGGGGTCTATTTGTAATAAATGGGTATTCTAAAATACTATCAAGATTAAGAGACTTTGCAAAAATAAATTACTCAATAAATAAAAATTCTAGGGTTTGCGATTTTTGATCAACTCTCATGGTTAGCAATCATTGTTCACTTTGAGATCACCAATTATTTTTAAAAATTCCAAATTTTTGGTATCATGGTCAATTGTCTAAACCTTAGCCTAATTCAATTTAAAATAATTCCTATTTGATTAAACCTACTCCTAAGGAAGAATAAAAATGCAAGCTAGCTAAAAAGCTCAAATAATTAATCTAGGATTTTCGGTAAAGCCTCCAACCCTAGTAAAAAATTGAGTAAACTACTAGCACCCAAGAATTTAAAAATACAAAAAATTTAAAGATACATGGTCATTTTACCTTCCTATCCCCCGAATAAAATTGAGCATTGTCCCCAATGCTCGAGAGATAAAAATAAAGGAAGTAGTAAAGTAAAAAAATGACCGGGGAAAGATACAACTCACTGCACCTCAATCCTGAGGTGGTGGAGGTGTGGGCGCTGGATCTCCTTGTAGAATGATGGGTCGAAAATTCTGTAGAGCAGTGGCTGGTACTGGAGTTCGGAGTCGAGGGCGAACATGTAGTACTGTTGATTGAGGTAGCGCGCTTACTAGATCTCGCGCCTACCCCCGTCAACATTTCTCCGGATCTCCTCTATGCTGTTTCGGGCTTGATCGACCTTTTGCTTAATCCGCTGGCTGCTCTCTCGCGAGCGTGTGGCGAGATCTTAGAAATTCAGGTTCATCCATTGCATAGCTTGGGTGAACTGATCATATTCACTTATAGGGGCATCGGATGGTGCAGAGAGGAAGGCAGCGGCGGCTCCAAGGAGAGGTAGTGATGAGTGCGGTGGCGATGGTGATCGGCGGCAAGGAGGTGGGCTCGGTCTTGGCAAGGAAGGAAGAGGGAGGAAGAGGAGAGATAGAGGGAGAGAGAATAGAGAGAGAGAAGGAGTTTTAGGAGTTCAAACCAAAGGGTTTAACGGTTATGAGATGTGATTCTCGTGGGTTTTCAAATGGCTCTTCGTTAACGGGTTTACATCTCCCGGATTAGCCTTTATTCGGACTGTATTGGGTGATACGGTCTGTATCTGATCCGTTATGCATAATACCGATAACTGCCTTCAGTCTTAACTTCTTTGAATACAGACTGTATTGGGAAATGCGGGCCGTATTCACCACTTCTCTCTTCTTATTCTCCTTCTTTCATCCCGTATCCACTAATATTTTCCTCTAATATGTTTACCTGATCATAGGAAAAGGATGGGTATGAGTTGTTTCTCTTGTTAAGGTCCTAAGTAAACTAGAAATAAATATTATGAAAAATATAAAAATGGCCTTGGGTTGCCTCCCAAGGAGCGCTTGTTTAAAGTCATTAGCTCGACCCCTTGCTTCATTGAGATTTCGAATGAACCATGAACTGTTTTATCTTCACCTTCCGACCATGGACCACATCGTAGTTCTCCCAAGAACTTTTTGGTGCGATAATGTTGAGAACTGTTGGAAGAGGCCTTGATTCTATGATTGGAACTTTGGTTTCTTCCGGTTTGATAGAAATTGAAGTCAACAGAGGATCAAAAAACTTGTTTTCATGCGGTTGTGTGTGCCAATTCTTTTCTAATTCTTGCATTTCCTCTATTGTCTCATCTTCAAGTAGGATGCGGTACATGGAGATGGTCGGGCTAAGGCCTTTGATGTCATCTATTTTGTCGCCAATAGCCTTTCGGTGCATCTTGAGTATGTTGACGAGCTTGTTGGATTGAACATTATCGAGCCGAGAACTGACAATCACCGGGTAGGTTTCGTTAGGTCCCAGGAATTCGTAACGGAGGTTGGATGGAAGAGGTTTGAGCTCGAGTTGTGGATGAGAGGTTGTCTTCTCCCTTTTCTTCACTTTGCTACTGACCGTGCTAGGCGACACGGATTGCAGAATTTTAGATTTGGGGGATTCTTCCTCTTCTTTTGTTATGACAGTGGCACAACTCGTGCAAGTTTCAGCGTAGGCTTCATCAGGTTCAGCGGTGGTGTATTGCTCGAGTTGCCTTTCGTCATCTTCCCCTCTAAAAAGGTTGTCCAATTCTTCCATACCCATGGATTCTCCCAATTCATCATATGGATATTCTTCCTCTTCAAATTCATCCGTGATACTCAAACTGAAGACACGATCAATGTCAGCGTCATCCTCCCCTCTAAAAAGGTTATCCAGTTCCTCCATACCCATGGATTCTCCCAATTCATCATATGGATATTCTTCCTTTTCAAATTCATCTATGATACCCAAATTGAGACACGACAATGTCAGAAGAGTATTTCAAAGCTCTGTTTATGTCGTAGACCGCCTTGTCTTTTCCGACATTCAGTGAAATTTTCCCATTCTTAACATCAATCATTGCTCCGCATGTGGCGAGGAATGGCCTTCCAATGATGATTGGAATGTGTTCATCTTCTTCCATGTCAACCACAACAAAATCTCCACGTATCCAAAAGTCTCCAACTTTGATCGGTACATCCAGCAACACTCCCTCAGGATATCAAATTGATCGATCAGCCAGTTGCAATGCAATTTGTGTTGGTGAAAGTTCTCCACATTCTAATTTGTCAAACACCGCCTTTGGCATTAGGCTCACACTTGCTCCCAGATCACATAAAGCCCTCGTAAAATTCATCGTGCCAATTGTGCATGGTATCGAGAAGCTTCCCGGATCTTTCAATTTTGTCGGTAATTTGTTTTGCACGAGCGCACTGCATTCCAGATTGAGCAGAACTGTTGAGAATTCTTGGAGTCTGCTGCGGTTTGAAAGAATCTCCTTCAGAAATTTAGCATACGAGGGTATGCTTGCGATTGCTTCAGTGAAGGGGATTGTGACTTGTAATTGCTTGAGTGTCTCCATGAATCTCGCAAATTGCTGCTCCATCTTCTGTTTGGCAGGCCTTGGAGGGAATGGCAGAGGTGGCTTGTAGGGTGGTGGTGAAATGTATTCAGGTTCAGGTTGTCGCTCGTCTCCACCTACGGTGTCATTCTGCTCCTTAATAAGATCTGTCTGCAGTTTGAATACGGGCGGCTCCGGTTGTTACGGCTCGTACTCTTCGGAATGTGATGGTTCTGCATGCATCTCATCGGAAGTTTGATCGGGCATGGGAGGTCCCTTGTAAGCTGTACTGCTCCTTAATGTTATGCATTTGCAAGTCTCTCTTGGGTTTTCTTCCGGTTGGCCAGGAAATTTGCCTTTTCCGCGTGTAATACTCGAGAGTTCTTTTGTCATCTTAGAGATATTGTCTTCTAAGTCTTTGTTGTGGTTTGTTAAGGATTTGATTTTTTGTGCGATTTCGGCGTTAGCCTCATCTTTCTTCTCTAGGAATCTCTCCATTAAAGATGTGATGTCAGGTTGCTGTGATTGATTGTATTGCCTTGGTTGGTAATTCGGTTGGAGATTGTTGTATCTCGGTTGATAATTGGGCTGTGGTTGATAGTTCTGTTGAGGTGCAGCAGGCCTTTGATTGTTTGCGTATGAGAGATTTGGATGGTTTCTGTTGTTCGGATGGTATGTATTGTAGGAGGTCTGAGGTCGAAAGCTGTTGTCGATCGCGTTTGCTTGCTCTACTTCGTCCTCAGTTTCCGTCACATTCATACATTCGGTCATCTCATGCGCTCCTCCACAATAGCCACATGCTGTTGTGGCATTTACTGCTGCTACCGTTCGCTGCTTGGTCTGCTTGTTGAATACCATTTGCAAAGCATCAATCTTTGCGCTCAGCATGGATATATCATCTACTCGGTGCATGCCAGGTGTTGGACTTGGCTTCTTTCGCTCAGGGATCCAGTAGTGTTGGTTGATTGCAATCTCTTCAATTAGGTTGTAAGCCTCGTCAGGTTCCTTGTTCATGATTGCTCCTCCTGCGGAAGCATCAATAGACAACCTATCGGTAGGGTTTAGACCATTATAAAAAGTTTGGACAATCAGCCATCTTTCTAGACCATGATGTGGACAACACCTTAACATATCATTATATCTATCCCATGCTTCACACAATGTTTCACCATCCCTTTGTTCAAAATTAGTAATTGCATTTCTAAACCTCGAAGTTTTGGATGGTGGAAAATATTTTGCAATAAACACATTAAACAATTGGTCCCAAGTTTGAATGGAATTGGCCGGTAAGGAAAACAACCATGCTCTTGCTTTATCTTTTAATGAGAATTGAAATAACCTTAGCCTGATTGCTTCATCGGTAACTCCGTTGATCTTTATCGTCTCGCATATCCCTAGGAAAATTGATAAATGAAGATGTGGATCTTCATGTGGAAATCTTCCAAATTGCTGTTGCGAAACCATATTTATGAGGGCAGGTTTGATCTCAAAATTACGGTTTGTAACAGTTGGCGGGTTTATACTAGAATTAGGATCATTCGCGCGCGGTACGCAATAGTCTCGTAGAAGTTTAGGTCTTGCTGCATCGTGAACTTCATTATCACCATTGTTCTGTCTTCCATTGTTAATCGGTTCGTTCAGTGGGATATTCATGTTGATCGAATCTGAGTCCTCTTCGCTTTCAGAATTACTCGATGAAGAACTATGATTGGTTCTTATCGGTGATGTGGAAGCGAATTATCCTCTCCTACTAGCAATCCTCTCGGATCTTCGTACGGATGATTCGGCCAGCGTGTAGCATCCTAAAAAGAAAAGAAAATCTGAAAATTAAACTAAAAACTGAAAACAAAAAGAAAAATAAAATAAGAAAAACGAAATTGAAAATAAAAGAAAAATAAAATGCAGAAAATAAAAAGAAATCTAGGCATTTCTAATTAATTGGATTCAATGGTCAAAGCAAGGATGTCTTGCGAGGCCTTGCACAATGAACCGTTATTCCCCGGCAACGGTGCCAAAAAGCTTGATCACTCAAAAGAGAGCAATGTTTCTTTTAATATTTATAAACTCGTAAATGCTATCGGTTCGGACTGCAAGCGCACAATCCTATCAAGTAGTATATTCGAGGTCGATCCACAGGGAATATTGGTTCAATGCTTTGAGGGATCGAATCACAATCTTTCGAAAGGCTAGACGAAATATGTAAATTGAGAGGTGTTGTTGTGATCAATGTAAATTAGGAAGCAATTAAAAGTAATTAAAATAAAGATAGAGATGAGAATTCCTAGGGTTTCGGCACACCATTGCTACTCAATTCACTTTGACAATATATTCCTGTTGCGTCTGATTTCCTGTTGTTGTTTAATGAAAGACACCACATAGGTCATTGCGATTTATGTTACGCAAGAATGACAGATCTTTCACCGAGATTCTACATAGGACACTGCGATTTTCCTTACGCAAATGTCTGATCTCTCAAATACCCCAAATTACTACACAGATCACTGCGATTTACTTTACGCATGTGATGGAATTTGGTACGCGTTTTGTTGGTCTGGTTTATGGTTTCCCCGCTAAGGTTTTCTTCACATAAACCTAATAAATCTCAACGAGGCTAATTCATACAAATAGTTTCTCTTGCCATTAAAGTACTGTCACTACCCTAACAGACTCAAAATAGATCATTGAAGTTAGATGAAGAGATAGTAAATCACAAAAGCATTTTGTTTCAACAACAAGAAATCATAATCAACAGAAATATATATATCAAAACATCAAGAGTAACAAGGTTTACTGCCTAGCCCTAAGAAAAGGAACTTAGCCGCGGAACGGCATTGTTACAAGCACTCCTCTTTTCTCTCTTTAATCAAATCTAACCCTAATTACAAAGATAAGTTATTCTTCTACCCAGGGGCCTTATATAGGAGTGGAGGGACGTGTAGAGGTTGAGTAGGGGCTAAGAAACTGATCTGAAAACAGCTGTCGACAGTTATTCCCCAAGAGACGCCTTCGGATACAGACCGTATTAGGTGATACGGTCCGTATTAGGTCCTTGACGGTTAGAGTTTAATGCTTCCAGTGCTATCTCCTGGTCTGTGCTAGGCCTGGTCCGTATTAGTTAATACGGACTGTAACAGAGACTTAGTCGAAGAGCGTCGCTGATCCGATTGACCCGATTCTAGCTCCATTTGATGTAAAATAGTCTCAAAACTTGTTTTCTGCAATAAAACATAAAGAAGAGTGACAGTAGCCTTTTTCTCTAATAAAGTAAACATAAGTGTGAGAAAATATGCAAAACCTAAGCCAAAACCCTACGTAAATTATCTAAGCCAAAACCCTACGTAAATTATCGTTATTTTGACTCTGATCACATGTATTCTTTAAACTTCCAAATTTACTGGACACAACATTTTCTTCGCTTCATAAACATTACATGGTATCTCGTTTCCATCCGGAAGCATTTCTTTTAAGTTTCTAATAACGCATTAAAACTTTTATCACTCCAACCATTAGATGATTTAAGGTTATACAATTTTAATACACCTTTCAATTTTGTAAATTTTTAACAACCAGGATACAATTCCTTTTTAGAATCTTCATACAAATTCTCAAATACACAATACTGCTTATCCTTACCAAAATCCTCTTATAAATCACGTAACATTTAATCAAAATTAACACCTTCATCGACCACCATCTCATCATTTTCATTGCCTTGCACATCACTTCCGTCATTGGAATTATGGTCTTCCTGATATTCAGTACCACTACCTATGTCTGTTTCCAAACTCTCGCCATGCCATATCCAACGTGTATATTGCTGCTTGAATCCACGACGGATTAAATGGTTCCTCACTTGGTTGGGGTTGGAAAATTTCTTGATATTGTTACAATCACGACAAGGACACGGCCTTATATTCATCCGAAAGACGTGATGTTTCGTACATCCAGCTGCGGTCCATCTGCAATTATTAGAAAACAAAATTAACAACACAGTTAGGGTTACATGTTCACATTAGGGCTTATATGGGGCCGGTTTACCATCCTATCTCACTCTTTGAATACTTTGTCTCCGTAGTGAATACATATTACTCATGTTTTAGTATTTAAAAAAAATTTCAGCAGCCCCTTAGTTCCCCAAGTATTTGGGGAACTAATAAGAGGAAATGCTACTGAAAATTTCTTAAATACTAAAACACAACTAATATGTATTCACATCCTAAGTGAGACAAAATATTCAAAGAGCGGTCCCAAAATGGGGAATATTCAAAATTAACCCCTATTGGATTAATTTTGAACATGTATCATGACCTCAAGGCATTAATGATTCCGTTGTGGCTCATAAGACAATACGTACGTACTCTAGCTAGATACCTACCATACATTCATTTATCATAATGCACATCCATGCATGCATACACAAAATTAAACATTAGTTTTATATTATACTTACAATTTTTTTGGATGCCGGATCGAGTGACATGAAGAGATCGTTGCACCAAATCTCTCAACCTCCACCTCATGTACAAAATCTAATTTTTTCTATCGATCTATATCCTGTAATTAAAATTTTGCAATTTATTGTTAGTAAAATAAAGATACATATAAATTTTGCAATTTATTGTCAAGTGGAGAAAGAATCGCCTAAAGAGAGAAAGAATCGCCTATTTGACATATATATAAGTCAAGTGGAGAAAGAATCGCCTATTAATGGAGAAAAAAATACCACTAAAATGATTAATTGTGATAAATAGAAGAAATACCACTAAAATACACCACGGAGTAAGCTCCTACAAACTTCTACCTATTAATGGAGATAAATCACCGAGATAATCACCTAAAGAGAGCTCAGATCGCCAAAACCTAGCTTACAAACTAAAAGGTTTGTTTACTGGGAGAGGTGAAGGCCTGGTGAGGTATCAGGATCGGACATATAAATAACTGATCTTGATATAACGTTATAAGTATCGGTTAAATAGATTCAGCCGATCCTGATATGGTGTTACTAATATACAAACATCAAGATCGGACATTTGCTAAATAACCGTTCCTGATATACACACATCAGGAACGGTTGTTAATAAAGAGCCGTTCCTGTTTATCAGGAACTATCAGGAACGGCTCTTTATTAATAGCTGTTCCTGATATGTGTTTCAAGGTCGGCTCATTAAAAACAACCGTTCCTATTTGTATCAGTATCATTTTTTATACAGAACCGATCCTGATAGGGCGATACAATTTGTACATTCTCCACTAGTGAGTTTTTATTAAATAGTTTTCAGGTTTCATGAAATAGCTTTATAGGATACATCATTTATTTTACAGGTTTCATGCAATAATTTTGTAGGATGTATCAGTTATTTTACAGGTTTCACTCAAAAGTTTTATAGGATGTATCAGTTATTTTACAGGTTTTATGCAATAGTTTTATACGATATATCAGTTATTTTACAGGTTTTATGCAATAGTTGTTCAACTAGTTTTTCAAGATTCTACCAATGGTTTACAGAATTAGGACTTGAAGTTTTTGTTAATTTGTCGATATCATTTTTTTTCTTTCAGCTAAACCTGCTTGCAAATATGTTAGTATTATTGAAGAGGTACCCAAAGCAGGGAAAAAGATCAATGGACTGTACAATTTTTATTTTGCATTTTATCTACAATCTGATCATTGAGATGCCTCTAACTTTCACACAGGTAATTTTTTTAACTTGAAAGTTCATGATGTAATTCCTATTTATAATTTATATTCTCTCAGCAAGTTGTTTATTTTGTTTTTTGTAAGATGATATTTCGAAGGAACGAGTTGTTCTAGTGATGAGGCTTCTCACTCATCCAAATAACGTTCACCAGATGGTTATGAAGTAATTACGTTGTTTGTATGTTGAATAGTTTGCTTGTGTGGAACATATGTATTTGTGTGTTGAATGTTTTTGTTTGTGTTTGCTACTGTTGAACAATGTGGTTGTGACTAGTTATATTTTATGCTTGTGAACAGTTATTTTTGTTGAACAATGTGTTTTATATTATTGAGTTTTAGAGTTTTTATCTGTTAGTTTTACAGTTTACATCTGCGAATTATACAGTATTGAACTTTTGTAGTTTGTATATGTTAGTTTTATAGTTTCATGTGTCAATTTTACAATATTGAAGTCTTATAGTTTGCATATGTTAGTTTTATAGTTTACATATGTGAGTTTTACAGTATTGAAGTCTTATTTTACATGATATAGATGCATATATAAATATTAATAATTGAAGAAAAAAAATAAAAATTTAAAAATTTTAATTTGGAAAAAAAAATTTATTTTGATGCAAAAAAATTAATTTTGCATAATTTTAGGTGTTATTTGGAAATAATTGCAAGTTTGCGAAGTGGTTCGGTTTTGAAATCTTCTGAAAGCTGTCACTCTTAAAGTACAACAAGTGGTCAGGCAGGAAGTACAGGTAGTTTGGCAAGTTGTGGAAGTTGCAAATGGTTAGCAACAAACTTGGGACCACTTGTAAGAGTTGCTGGTTATTAGAATTTTGAATTACGTATTATATATGATTTGTCATTGAAGATAAAGTATTGAGTATAGAGTTTTGTAGTTTTCGTGCAAATCCAATGACAGTTGGTTTAGATAAAAACTGAGTACAATTCACTGGGTACAATTAGTCGTTTCCTAATGAATATTGATCTTTTCTAATTTTCGATTATATCTGTCCAATATTGTTCGTTGACATGGAAAGTCAAATCTTCAATCATTACTTGCTAGTTGAACTTTTGAATTAGTCCGACCACGTATGTCTTGCCTTGAGAGCACGTTCGTAACGTAATGTGGATTAGTTCCCTCCACGCACTACTACAGAAATGGTCATTGTACACGGCACATTGTATACGGATTTGACAATTTTATACAAAAACCGTGTGCTATTGTAATTTTTTGGAAGCCCGAAATATCTATGGGATCTATTACACGGATATTTATTAAAGAATCAGTGAAGAAAGCCTTGAGAGAGCTACACGGACGTTTATCAGGAATTGTAAACGGATTATTGCTCAACTAACAGTGTAGATAGCCATGTGAGAGCTACACGGATATTTATGAAGAGAACCGTGTAGAAATATGTAAACTGCACACGGATTTTTGTTTAAATAACAGTGTAGAACCTTTGACAGAGCTACACGGCTGTTCACATAATACTCCGTGGAGAAAGGTTATTGTAGGGTTTTGATTATCGATACACGGTTTTGCCAATTTTATACACAGCACATTGTACACGGTTTTGTTAAGTATAAATCCGTGTAGAAAAGTGTAGGGTTTTGGTATAAAAGGCCTTCTCCTTCCCGCGCCGTATAAAATGCCTTCTCCTTCCAGCGCCGTTTTGATCAAGTAATTCAACGAACGGAAATGTTAGAGTTTTTTCAATTCATAGGTAAATTGTAGGTTCTCCTGTATAACCTTAGGAAGAGAGAAAGACCGGTCACTTTACATATTGCTTTTGATCAACTTTGATAATCATTTCACGGTTAATAATTGGAATTTTGATTTAGGTTTATCAATTATGTCAGATCGCTTATCTATCAAGATAAGTCACTATCTTTGGAGCTCATCTATCAAGACGAGCGATGTGATATAATTGATAACCTACATCTGGACTTCACTTCTGGCATGAATATCTCCTTCATCTCTGGCATGTATTTTCCGTTTCTTCCTCTAATTTTCTGTTACTTATTGTTGCTTACTTACTCATCATTTTTTTTATTTACAGATTGTGATGAACTTTCCGATGGACAGCATGTGATGAATTTCATTTTCTTTTTATTTTCACTATATTTTATTTGACGCTTGACAAGAACATGTTTTTTCTTGGTTAGTGATCAAAGTCAAAATGATGATGATTTACGTAGGGTTTTGGCTTAGGTTTTACATATTTTCTCACACTTATGTTTAATTATTTAGAGAAAAAGGCTACTGTCACCCTTCTTTAAGTTTTATTGCAGAAAACAGGTTTTGGGACTATTCTACATCAAATGGAGCTAGAATCGGGTCAATCGGATCAGCAACGCTTATCGACTAAGACCCTGTTACGGCCCGTATTGGTTAATACGGACCAGGCATAGCACAGGCTCAGAAGATAGCGCAGGAAGTCACAACCATAACTGCCAAGGTCCCATTACGGACCGTATCACCTTGATACGGTCCGTAACCGAAGGCGACTCTTGGGAAATAACTGCCGACAGCTGTTTCCAGATCAATTCCTTGGCTTCCAATCAACTCCAGACGTCCCTACACTCCTATAAAAGGCCCCTGGACAGAGGGAATAGATATCTTTGTAATTTGGGTTAGATTTGATTAAAGAGAGAAGAGAGGAGTGATTGTAACCATGCCGTTCCGCGGCTAAGTTCCTTTTCTTAGGGCTAGGCAGTAAACCTTGTTACTCTTGATGTTTTGATATATATATTTCTGTTGATTATGATTTCTTGTTGTTGTATCGAATATGCTTTTGTGATTTACTATCTCTTCACCTAATTTCAATGATCTAGTTTGAGTTTGTTAGGGTAGTGACAGTACTTTAATAACTCGAAAGAACTATTTGGATGAGTTAGCCTCGTTGAGATCTATTAGGTTTATGTGAAGAAAACCTTCGCGGGGAAGCCATAAACCAGAACAACAAAACGCATGACCAAATTCCATCATTTGCGTAAGGTAAATCGCAGTGATCTGTGTAGTAATTTGGGAGATAAGAGACCCGATAGTTGCGTAAGATAAATCGCATTGTCCTGAGTAGAGTCTCGATGAAAGATCTGTCATTCTGGCGTAACATAAATCGCAGTGACCTATGTAGTTATCTTTCATAAAACAACAACAGGAAATCAGACGCAACAGGAATATATTGTCAAGACGGATTGAGTGGCAACGGTGTGCCGAAACCCTAGGAATTCTCATCTCTATCTTTATTTTAATTACTTTTAATTGTTTCCTAATTTACATTGATCAACAAACATCTCTCAAATTTCAGATTTCGTCTAGCCTTTCGAAAGGTTGTGATTCGATCGCTCAAGACACTGAACCAATATTCCCTGTGGATCGACCTCGCATATACTACTCGATAAGGATTGTGCGCTTGCAGTCCGAACCGATAGCATTTACGAGTTTATAAATATTAAAAGAAACATTGCTCTCTTTTGAGTGATCAAGCTTTTTGGCGCCGTTGCCGGGGAATAACGGTTCATTGTGCAAGGCCTCGAAAGACGCCCTTGTTTTGACCATTGAATCCAATTAATTAGAAACGCCTAGATTTCTTTTTACTTTCTTTATTTTCATTTTTCTTTTATTTTTAATTTCGTTTTTCTTTTTTTTATTTTCTTTCTATTTTCGGTTTTTAGTTTAAATTTCAGATTTTCTTTTCTTTTTTTAGAACATTGCACGCTGGCCAAATCATCCGTACGAAGATCCGAGAGGATTGCTAGTAGGAGAGGACAATTCGCTTCCAAATCACCGATAAGAACCAATCATAGTTCTTCATCCAGTAATTCTGAAGGCGAAGAGGACTCAGATTCGATCAACATGAATATCCCACCGAACGAACCGATTAACAATAGAGTTCACGATGCAGCAAGACCCAAACTTCTAAGAGACTATTGCGTACCGCGCGCGAATGATCCTAATTCTAGTATAAACCCGCCAACTGTTACAAACCGTAATTTTGAGATCAAACCTGCTCTCATAAATATGGTTTCACAACAGCAATTTGGAGGATTGCCACATGAAGACCCACATCTTCATTTGTCAATTTTCCTAGGGATATGCGAGACGATAAAGATCAACGGAGTTACCGATGAAGCAATCAGGCTAAGGCTATTTCAATTCTCATTAAAAGATAAAGCAAGAGCATGGTTGTTTTCTTTACCGGCCAATTCTATTCAAACTTGGGACCAATTGTTTAATATGTTTATTGCAAAATATTTTCCACCGTCCAAAACTTCAAGGTTTAGAAATGCAATTACTAATTTTGAACAAAGAGATGGTGAAACATTGTGTGAGGCATGGGATAGATATAAAGATATGTTAAGGTGTTGTCCACATCATGGTCTAGAAAGATGGCTGACTGTCCAAACTTTTTATAATGGTCTAACCCTACGGATAGGTTGTCTATTGATGCTTCTGCAGGAGGAGCAATCATGAACAAGGAACCTGACGAGGCTTACAACCTAATTGAAGAGATTGCAATCAACCACCACTACTGGATCCCTGAGCGAAAGAAGCCAGCGCCAACACCTGGCATGCACCGAGTAGATGATATCTCCATGCTGAGCGCAAAGATTGATGCTTTGCAAATGGCACTTAACAAGCAGACCAAGCAGCGAACGGTAGCAGCAGTCAATGCCGCAACAGCATGTGGCTATTGCGGAGGAGCGCATGAGATGACCGAATGTATGAATATGACGGAACCTGAGGAAGACATGGAGCAAGCAAATGCAATTGATAACAGCTTTCGACCTCAGCCCGCCTACAACACATACCATCCAAACAACCGAAACCATCCGAATTTCTCATACGCAAACAACCAAAGGCCTGCTGCACCTCAACAGAACTACCAACCACAATCCAATTTTCAGCCAAGATACAATAATCCTCAACAGAATTACCAACCAAGGCAATACAATCAACCGCAGCAACCAGACATCACATCACTAATGGAGAGATTCCTAGAGAAGCAAGAGAAGGCTAACGCCGAAATCGCACAAAAGATCGAATCCTTGACAAACCGCAACAAAGACTTAGAAGACAATGTCTCTAAGATGGCAAAAGAACTCTCAACTATCACACGTGGAAAAGGCAAATTCCGGGCCAACCGGAAGAAAACCCAAGAGAGACTTGCAAGAGCATAACACTAAGGAGCGGTACAGCTTATCAGGGACCTCCCATACCCGATCAAACTTCCGATGAGATACATGCAGAGCCATCACATTCAGAAGAGTACGAGCCGCAACCACCGGAGTAGCCCGTATTCGAACTACAGACAGACCTTACTCAGGAGAAGAATGACACCGTAGGTGGAGACGAGCGACAACCCGAACCTGAATACATTTCACCACCACCCTACAAGCCACCTCTGCCATTCCCTCCAAGGCCTGTCAAACACAATGAACAGCAACTCGCGAGATCCAAGGAGACACTCAAACAACAACATGTCACAATCCCCTTCACTGAAACAATTGCGAGCATACCCTCGTATGCTAAAATTCTGAAGGAGGATCTTTCAAATCGAAGTAGACTCCAAGAACTCTCAACAGTTCCACTCAATCTGGAATGCAGTGCGCTCGTGCAAAGCAAATTACCGATAAAGTTGAAAGATCCGGGAAGTTTCTCAATACCATGCACCATTGGCACAACCGATTTTAAGAGAGCTTTATGCGATCTGGGAGCAAGTGTGAGTCTGATGCCTAAGGTAGTATTTGACAGATTGGAATGTGGAGACCTGTCACCAACACGGATCTCATTGCAACTGGCTGACCGATCAATTCGATATCCTGAAGGAATGTTGCGTGATATCCCAATCAAAGTCGGTAAATTTTGGATACCAGCAGATTTTGTGGTAATTGATATGGAAGAAGATGAGCATATTCCTATCATCCTTGGAAGGCCATTCCTCGCCACATGTGGGGCAATGATCGATGTTAGAAATGGAAAAATCTCACTCAATGTTGGCGAGAACAAAATGATCTTCAGCATGAATGAGGTTAAGGTCCCTCCTGACATAAGTCTTGTCTATAATTTGGAAACAATGGATGAGGATGGCAATGATGAATTGCGAATGAATGAAATTGGAGATAACGAAGAAATGGCACACGAAGAAGAAGTGGAAAGACTGTTTATTGTACAAGACAACAGTCAGGTCCATCCAACTTCCGTGACAACACAAACCGATGATCTAAACAGAAGTCCTAATATCGCAACCCATAGGAACTATTCTCTCTTAGCCATAGCACTAATCAGAAACCTACGCGAAGAACTCGATGCAATTTCTCAAAGACTGGACGAGGTTGAAGCAGTACTCGGTGTAAGTCTGGCATTCGACCCCGGACCTCAAATACCAACCGACTTCTTCAAGAAGGACAGTGATGATGAAACCACAGAAGACGCTGAAGGCAAACCACCCGACAAGCAACCCGCTTGCATTGACGGGAGGGTATCTGGAAGAAACTGATGCAACACAAAGTCAAGCTAATGACTCAAAACAAGCGCTTCTTGGGAGGCAACCCAAGGCCACTTTTATAATTTTCGCATAATTATTTATTTTCAATTTAATTAGGATATTAACTGGGGAACGAATCACATTCACTCATTTTTCTATGACCAGGTGAACATGCTAGAGGAAGGGCTCGGTTAAAAACATTGGAAAAGTCAAGAAAATATTCTCTGTTACTGACCGTATCAGCCAATACGGGCTGGAACAATGAATACGGATCAAGAGTCCAGAGGAAAAGCAGGTCAGTAGCTAATACGGTCCATATCAGCCAATACGGACCGTATTCAAAGCAGAAGTTGGAAGTTATCAGGATTCAAATTTCTGGATCGAATACGGACCGTATCAGCCAATACGGTCCGTATCAAAGACCGGTCTGTGAAATTGAAACCCGTTAACGAAGAGGCGCGAAGTTGGGTAACCGTTCAAAATAGAAATTTTCTACTTTGGGCCCTCTCCCGTTTCACCTCCCCTCTTCTCTTCCTTCTCTACTTCTCTTCCCCCTTCCTCTCCTCCCTATTCATTTTCTTGCAAAAACCCGAGCCAACCTCGCAAATAACCGCCGGCCACCAAGGAGATCGCCTCAACCACTTCTCGCACTGCCGCTGAACCCCCAATCCGCACCAACTCCGACCCGTATCAACCAAAGGCACCAATCTCCACCATTTTTCGGTTCTTCTCCCATTTTCTCTTGTTTTTCAATTTTGTTTCTATCTTTAGTCTATCCTCTTTCTTTGCAATTTAACTTTAGCACATTTTCTGTTTTAAACTTAGTTTAGAACCAAAAATCACGATAATTACAAAAAAAAAAAAAAAAAAAAATTAGGTTTTCTCGGTTTCTTGCCAAACCAGTATCAGTCCATTACGGTCCGTATCCGTCAATACGGCCCGTATTAAGTCCTGTCCTTAACCAAATTTCACCAGCACACGGGTCCGTAACCACACCGTATTGACCCAATACGGCCCGTAACAGAGGAGGTTAAATTCTAAAAATGGCCCCGAAAACACGAGGTCTTCTAAAAACTCTAACAGGACTAGGCAAAAAGAAAAGGGGGGAGTCTTCTTCTCAAATTCCACGATCGCCCGAACAAAGCCCCGAGCGAGAAGAATTGCCGGAATCTCCTCCTCAAAATGAGCCACAACCAAGGGAGGAGCCGCAATATATCCCCCTGGATATCAAATTCACCTCAAGAGCACACGCCCGAGTCTTCGAAAAGTTGGAAGACAATAAAATCGTGAACCACAAGGCCATCCACATCGAAACCCTGCAAGAACTCAACCTCCTCGCCCAATTCAAAACTCTAGCCAAAAGGGTTCACATTTGGGACTTTCTCAACAAGCTGGTGGATGTCCCGGTCTATGACGACCTCACCCGTGAGTTCATTGCCACCTTCTCCTCCGAAAACGATATAATCAAGTTTCAACTGATGAACATACAGCAGGAAATGTCGATGAGCGACTTTTGCGACATCTTTGGCTTCAAGGATGAAGGCGTACAGGCATACAATGACGACCGGAATTTTTGGAAGCTGATCACCAATGACCGCACCAGTGATCCGAGAGTCGCCAGCCACATTGTCCATCCGGTACTTCGGTACATGCAGGCTGCTCTCAGCAACTCTCTCTTCGCTCGAGGTGAGACATGTGCAAAAGTCACCTTCCCCGAGCTGTACATTCTCAAGTGCATGCTCATCACACCAGAAGAGCCTCCGCACATCGGCCATTTCCTCTGCAACCACATTCACTCAATTGGAACCAACAAAAGGGGCAGAGGAAACATCTCCATCGGTGCCATCGCCACAATCCTCGCTAGCCAACTCAGAATAGAGGTAGATTTTCTAAAGGAAGGCACCGGAATTAAATTTCTAGACATCAACTGCCTTACTGCCATGAGAATGATCAGCGGCAGACCTCCCGAGCCATACATCTACCACATTGAAAACAGGAGGGTTCAAATGCCTTGCAAACCGCTACCTCTCAAAAACCAAGCAAAATGGAAGCATGTGGAGCCCAAAGGAAGACAGGCCGCTCAAGAAAGCGATGACGAGGTCGACTTCGAGGCCTTAGAGGCCGAGGCTGAGGAGGAGGATAGGGCCGCGACTGCAGCAGCCGCCGCATACATGCAAGAAATGGCGGCAAATGAGCACAGGGCTCGGCAAGAAGCGCTAACAACAGAAGCAGCGCGACAAGGGGCGGGACCATCTGATGCCCCTCAGAGTGGATACAACCGGGTCCTACAAGCTGTCCGGAGCGTCAACGCCAACATGGAGAGGTTCTCCATTGACACTAGGACCACCTATGCCCGACTAGACCAGCAGTATGACGCGACACGTCACTCTGTAGGTCAGGTTCGTCAGGGTATGGACGAGCTGCGAGGGAATGCTGCCAACAACAGGCGGGAGGCGCGACAGGCCCGCCATTTATCACAGCAGTACTACCAGCATGCCCTCACCACCGGTTTACCATATCACCCACCACCATACGGACTCTTCGACCCGTCATTCTACGAGGAGATCCAGCATCCACCACCTCCACCACCTCAGGATTGAGGTGCAGTGAGTTGTATCTTTCCCTGGTCTTTTTACTTTCTTACTTCCTTTATTTTTACCTCTCGAGCATTGGGGACAATGCTCAATTTTATTCGGGGGGTAGGAGGTAATTTGACCATGTATCTTTAAAATTTTTCGCACTTTAAATTCTTAGATGCTAGTAGTTTTACTCAATTTTTGACTAGGGTTGGAGGCTTTACCGAAAATCCTAGAATGATTAGATTGAGCTTTTTAGCTAGCTTGCATTTTTATTTTTCCTTAGGAGTAGGATAATCAAATAGGAATTGTTTTAAATTGAATTAGACTAAGGTTTAGATAATTGACCATGATACCAAAGATTCAGAATTTTAATTATTAGTAATTTCAAAGTGAACAATTAATTGCTAACCATGAGAGTTGATCAAAAATTGCAAAACCTAGAATTTTTATTTTGAGTAATTTATGTTTGCAAAGTCTTTTAAATTTGATAGTGTTTTAGAATACCCATTTATTATAGATAGACCCCTAGCGAAACTATGCAATAATTTCTTGTATGAATGAATACTTGAAATTGTGTGTAATCATGGTGCTTGTGACACAAAAATATGTTATTTTATTTTTCAGAAAAATTGAAAAATACAAAAAAATCGAAAAAAGAGAAAAACCCAAAAAATAGAAAAATATGGAAAAAGAAAAAAAAAATATATATATAGAATAAAAGATGGAGGATAAAAAGAGTACGGGTGCCTACGCAAGACTGGTTACCAATAGGCTCGAGAAAACCTCCCAAATTTTAAATTTTTGTACATATTTAATTTTTCAAAAATAGTCACAAGTACCAACACACTTAGTTGTCGTACTTTGCTCCAATCAATTGGGAAGGAAAATCAAAATTTATATCATTAGAATTCCTATTGGTTGGAAGGGATCGATTTATAATCGAAGGGGAAATTAATACTCTCAATTTTAAGGATATTTGTGAATTAGATTTTTCGATAATAATTTTTCTAGGGTTAGCATAATGAGGTCAATCATGGGGTGAATAAATTGTTCAAGGGAGAGATCATTAATATTTTAGAGTTCTAAATTTTTATTGTCATGCCAATTGTACCAAACCTAAGTCCTAATTGAATTTTTTTTTAAACAAGTCCTTGAGATTGTATGGTTTAACCGAGACCGGATCTTTGACCAGTTGGGATGTCGTTGCTTGGGGACAAGCAACAATTCAAGTTGGGAGGCGTGATCAGAGTCAAAATGATGATGATTTACGTAGGGTTTTGGCTTAGGTTTTACATATTTTCTCACACTTATGTTTAATTATTTAGAGAAAAAGGCTACTGTCACCCTTCTTTAAGTTTTATTGCAGAAAACAGGTTTTGGGACTATTCTACATCAAATGGAGCTAGAATCGGGTCAATCGGATCAGCAACGCTTATCGACTAAGACCCTGTTACGGCCCGTATTGGTTAATACGGACCAGGCATAGCACAGGCTCAGAAGATAGCGCAGGAAGTCACAACCATAACTGCCAAGGTCCCATTACGGACCGTATCACCTTGATACGGTCCGTAACCGAAGGCGACTCTTGGGAAATAACTGCCGACAGCTGTTTCCAGATCAATTCCTTGGCTTCCAATCAACTCCAGACGTCCCTACACTCCTATAAAAGGCCCCTGGACAGAGGGAATAGATATCTTTGTAATTAGGGTTAGATTTGATTAAAGAGAGAAGAGAGGAGTGATTGTAACCATGCCGTTCCGCGGCTAAGTTCCTTTTCTTAGGGCTAGGCAGTAAACCTTGTTACTCTTGATGTTTTGATATATATATTTCTGTTGATTATGATTTCTTGTTGTTGTATCGAATATGCTTTTGTGATTTACTATCTCTTCACCTAATTTCAATGATCTAGTTTGAGTTTGTTAGGGTAGTGACAGTACTTTAATAACTCGAAAGAACTATTTGGATGAGTTAGCCTCGTTGAGATCTATTAGGTTTATGTGAAGAAAACCTTCGCGGGGAAGCCATAAACCAGAACAACAAAACGCATGACCAAATTCCATCATTTGCGTAAGGTAAATCGCAGTGATCTGTGTAGTAATTTGGGAGATAAGAGACCCGATAGTTGCGTAAGATAAATCGCATTGTCCTGAGTAGAGTCTCGATGAAAGATCTGTCATTCTGGCGTAACATAAATCGCAGTGACCTATGTAGTTATCTTTCATAAAACAACAACAGGAAATCAGACGCAACAGGAATATATTGTCAAGACGGATTGAGTGGCAACGGTGTGCCGAAACCCTAGGAATTCTCATCTCTATCTTTATTTTAATTACTTTTAATTGTTTCCTAATTTACATTGATCAACAAACATCTCTCAAATTTCAGATTTCGTCTAGCCTTTCGAAAGGTTGTGATTCGATCGCTCAAGACACTGAACCAATATTCCCTGTGGATCGACCTCGCATATACTACTCGATAAGGATTGTGCGCTTGCAGTCCGAACCGATAGCATTTACGAGTTTATAAATATTAAAAGAAACATTGCTCTCTTTTGAGTGATCAGTTAGGTTCCAAAGAAATGGGTAAAACTAACTTTCAATAATAAAACATGTTCTTTAAATTAAATCATGTTTTGATCCCAAGTTTTTGGCGGTGTAGAAATGGCATGTGGCAGTGCATTGTTGTTTAATTTCTTACACAAACTCTCTTTGAATAAGATGTGGTTTGCGAAAGAATTTAAACAACAACGTAAGAACACTGCAACATGTCCATTTCTACATCGCCAAAAACTTGGGACTAAAACATAATTTAATTTTCAGAAAATGTTTTATTAGTTGAAAGTTAGTCTGCCCCATTTCTTTGGAACCTAACCAAGATAAAGCATGCTCTTGTAAGGTGTTAAATAAAATATGAATTTATGCATATTAGTAATGTTTTATTAGTGAATTTAGTAATGTTCTTGTAATGTTTTATTAGTGAATTTAGTAATTTTTGTGAATTCTAGTAATGTTCTTGTAAGCATTTTCTTGTAATGTTTTATTAGTGAATTTAGTAATTTTTGTGCTGTAATAGTAAATAAGGAGTTGAATTTATGAATTTTGTATTGCTAAATATGAATTTATGAATTTTGTAATGCTAAGTATAATTTTTGTGCTGTAATTGGAAAACTGGATGACAAAATTATCTGAAAAACTGGAGGGTAATCTCAATACTGAACAAATCTGGCTAGCAAAACTGGAGGCTAGCCCAGAAAAAAAAAATATCTAAAAAAATATATAGGGCAATCATACACGGATATTTACCTAAAAACCGTGTACAAACGGTAATTGTAGAAATATGCGAAATTCACACGGATGTTTGTTTAAACAGCAGTGTAGAAATCTTTGACAGAGCTACACGGCTGTTTACATAATAATCCGTGGAGAAAGTTATTCTAGGGTTTTGATTATCGATACACGGTTTTGCCAATTTTATACACTGCATATTGTACACGGTTTTGTTAAGTATAAATTCCGTGTAGAAAAAAGTGTAGGGTTTTGGTATAAAAGGCCTTCTCCTTCCAGCGCCGTTTTGATCAATTAATAATCTCTCTCTCTGTATACGAATTGGTCTGATTTCTGCGCACAAGGAGGCCGGATCTGAGATCTTTGAAGTTAATTTGTATTTCTCCTCTCTATCTTGCTAAGGTTAGTCGTGTATATATTTATCTTTTCTTACTCTAATTTTCTGTTACTTGTTATTGCTTATTTAGGTCAATTAGTAATTAATGCATGCATGCTTGATTTGTTGAGATAATGTAAATAATTAGTATATTAAATAGAGTGATGCATGTATAATTGTGCTTTTTTCTAATAATAGAGTAATGCATGTATAATCAACTAATGCATGTATAATAGAGTAATGCATGTATAATTGTTAGTTTAGTGATGATTAGCTTGATAATTGTGCTTGTTTAGTAATGCATGTACAATAGAGTGATGCATGTATAATTGTGCTTGTTTCTAATAATAGAGTAATGCATGTATAATCAACTAATGCATGTATAATACAGTGATGCATGTATAATAGTTATTTTAGTGATTATTTTACTAATGCATGTATAATTGTGCTTGTTTCTAATAATGTTGTTTTTTGTAGAACCATGTCACATTCAGGTGAGCAACGATGGCTCTTCGCTTTTGGTGCCAGTAGCCAGGGTTTACGGAGGGTAATATGAAGATATACATGTTTTGATAAAGAAAGAGTTGAGTAAAAAGTTGGATGAAGGACCTTGGAAAAAAAGGGAAGAGGTGGATGAAGGACCTTCATGAGCCGGATGAAGAGCCGAATGAAGAGTCGGACACAATCTTGTCAGACTGACAAGATTGTGCCCGACTCCTCATTCGGCTCTTCATCCGGCTCAGAAGGTCCTTCATCCACCTCTTCCCTTTTTTTCCAAGGTCCTTCATCCAACTTTTTACTCAACTCTTTCTTTATCAAAACATGTATATCTTCATATTACCCTCTGTAAACCCTGGCTACAGGCACCAAATGTAAACCTTAAGTTTATATATGAAATCACTATGGGATCGAGTCTCAGGAAGAAGGATATGTCTACCCAGTATGGATTTGTGTAATATATGCTCAATATGGATTTGTATAATGTTTCAATTTAAATTTTGTAATACTCAATATGGATTTGTATAATTTAGTGTACATGAATTTTAAGTTTACCCTTATTAATTGACCGGTTTGTATGCCATCCACCGATTTTGTGTTTCAAATATAAAGCATGTTCTTGTAATTAAATAAAATATAGAGAATTTAGTAATATTTTGTGCTGTAATTATAAATAAGGAGATGAATCTATGAATTTTGTAATTGCTGAACATGGATTTGTAATGCTAAATATGAATTTTGTAATGCTAAGTATAATTTTTGTGCTGTAATTGGAAAACTGGATGTCAAATTATCTGAAAAACTGGGGGTAAACTCAATATTGAATTTTGTAGCAAACTGGCTAGCAAAACTGGAGGCTAGCCCAGAAAAAAATTGTTAATTGGAAAATATATAGGATAACATACACGGATATTAAACTTAAAACCGTGTCCAAATAGTAATTGTCACGGATATTAGTTGAATATCCGTGTACGAAATAGCTACAAGGAATTTTTTTTTAAATCCGTGTAGAAAAAGACTAGCCCATAAATAAAAAAAAAACCCAAAAAATATATAGGACACGATTCTATTCATCAATGAACTATAAATTTCCATAATAATTTTTAGCATCCCTAAACAATGGGATTTGCTGCCCGAATTTGCAAAATTAAAAGATAACCTAAACAAAATTAGCTACCATTATACACGGTTCTTAAGTACAAATAGCCGTGTATGATTTGTTAGAGAGCTACACGGATTTCTTAATGAAAGATCCGTGTAAAAAGTAAATGTATACGGTTGTTTCTTGAAAATCCGTGTAGAAACGCATTCTCCTATCTTACATAACCCGGATTTTTATAAATTTTCATAGAAGAGGCTAGCATTATAAACACGGTTCTTAAATACAAATAGCCGTGTATGATTTGTGAGAGCGCTACACGGATTTCTTAACGTAAGATCCGTGTAGAAAAGTCTTTGTAGGGTTTTGGTATAAAAGGCCTTCTCCTTCCAGCGCCGTTTTTTTTTTATCAAGTAATTAATACTGTCTCTCTCTCTGTATTGAATGCGCTGATCCGATTTCTGCAAAGGCCAGCAGCTGGTATTTTACTAAGATCTTTGAAGTTTGTATTTTCTCTTCTCTATCTTTCTAAGGTTAGTGTATATATATATATATTTTCCTTTTCTTCCTCTAATTTTATGTTACTTATTTGTACTATTTAAATCGATCATGTGTAAGTAGTGTATTGTTGTCCAATAACCGACCCCTACTGATGCTTTTAGGTCCTTGCCCGTCCAAAATTAATCCAATAGGGATTAATTTTGGATA